>JAVQJL010034980.1:0-23186 GCA_036024295.1 Nannoperca obscura
CTTTTTCGCTCGTTTTTCCTGTTCTTTCTCCCCTTTTTCTTTTTTCTCTCGGTAGGGTCCTAAAGGGGGTTCGTCGTACCCGAGTGCCACGGCGGACGTCCCCAGGAAGCTTCCCCAAACCATCATCAATATTCAAACATTCTAAATGTACCATGTTCAATAAATCCTTTAAACGTATCATATGGAGGGTGTGTTCCTTGCTAGTGAAGCTAGCATAGTGATAAATCAATCGACAGAAATGTGTCAACGATTATGATGATTTATTCATTGTTTGAGTTGTCAATAAACTCATAAATGCCAAATATTTTTGTTTTTTGTTGATTTTGTCTGTTCTATGTTATTAAGATGTTAACATCTCATTTCTCTGACATCTCACCATCTTGACAGTCTTGAGCACTGCAATATTTTGGCCCAAGGATGAATGAGGAGGAAAAAAAAATTCTGGGATGAGTAGAAGGTGAAACACCCTCCTGTGCTCTTCCAAAAAACTACTTACTCATAACCTGATAATTTCCGTACAGTCCCTAAGTACAGCCGTACAGAGCTGCTACTATGGTTGTAGACTCTTAGTCCTGTTAACTATTTTCTGACATTTTATAGACTAAATGTTTCAGCGATTCATCCAAAGAATTTGGAAGATTGATCAATAATAAAAAATTACTATTGCAAGAGAGTCTTAGCTCAAAGAAGGACCTCATTTATCCATAATTATTCTGTGTCTTATCATCAGGGTATTTCTAATGGACAAGAAAACCATGCTGAATTCACTCATGAATAATAGTAACAATACAGACAGAATGTAGAACGAGCTCACGCTAAAGTGAGGAGGAAAAGTGGCACAACACATGTGGAGTCAGTAGCAGGCAGTGACAGTGAATGATAGATGCAGCGAGACGGATATGACCGATGGAGAGAGGAGAAGAAGAAGAATGTTTGATAACTTATACCCATCTGCAATGAAAGGATGATAAATGGCTTCCATTTACGGTGGGAGCAAGACTTCCTTCTGAATGGCATCCCTGTGGGTCTGAATCTCGGTGACCAGCTATTCTGTGCTCCCATGATCTTTATCCATCCCTCGATCAATCCTTCTCAATCTGTCCTTGACTTTTTTGTCCCCAAATGTGAACCACAAGCGGCTTTACATAATGTAACACAAGGAAAAATATTTTATACTTTGCATCATGCAAAGTTTTGTAAAATGCTTGGCAGTAATGCAATTTGCCTTTTCCAAATCACACAATGTACCATGTGCTTTCATTTGAGTATGCTATGAAAAGCATCTTGCAGAGACAAGCACGCGATCAAGCTTGAGATCAATCATCAGTAAATCAATCAATCAAGTTTGTCACATGTAATCGTATACGCTATAAGGTAAAATCACAGTGAAATGCAATCCTGCCACTTCCTTTAACTTGTGCATTCAAAAGGGTTTGTAGACCACAGTTAACATTTCACTGTCTTTATTTTCTTGTTACGTTGTCGTTGCTTGTGATGAATCTGGGAGCAAAGACTGTTTAGAAAAATACTTTCTTGAGGGCCACAACGTTCACGATAAAAAAGGTGTTTGATGTAAATTACCCTTTTTGAACAGATAGTTTGAAATCTCTAGATGCAGTGACTTCCTACAGCCTGTTTCTGGTGGTTATGCTAAGCTACGCTAAGCTAACCTGCTGCTGGCACAAGCTTCATTTTGAAAAGACAAACATGAGAGTGGTATCGATCTCATCTAACGATCGGCAAAAGAGCGAATAAGCGTATTTAACAAAATGTCAAACAGTTTCACAGACTTTTAATGATATAAAAAATTACATGATAGCATACTGTATATGTATTGATAAATTAGACTCTTGTCTTTTCAGTCATTGTGATCATTAGGAAAAAAACTCCCTGTCCGTGCATAATCCATACAGGTAAATTGCACAGAAGAGTACACAAAATAATCAAAATATGCAGTCTCCGCAACAATAATACATCTGTAAAATCTTAATGTCCAAATTCACTGTTAGGGTCTTACAATCAGAAATAAAACAATAATAATAATAAATCAATAATAGAAATAGAATAATTTAGAAATACTTTGTTTTAAATTGTGAGGTCTGCCCACAGAACGCTGTTCGTTGTCCAAGGGATAATCCAGGAAACAACCACCAGTGATCAATGTTTGCTGTCCTTTCCACTCATAAAACAACATAGCTTTTCAGTAACTCTAAACTCTCCGATATCCATCTTTTCGACCTGCGTGGCTCTAACCTGCAGAGTGCATCTGAAGGCACAATGTACAGTGTAGGCTAACCGAAATTCCTCTTTTGTCCAGTATCACATCCTATGTTTTCATAATATAGTCACTCATGCATTGATTGTGGTTCTGGTAGTTTTTTAATTAAATGTCATTCGCAGTTCATCAGTTTGTGCACCATGCAGCTGGTAACATCACACATGCACAGTCAGATTCATTACTTTTTTCTTCTTCTTTAGATAGCAGGTACAGTGAGAGGGGAAGAATGTAATTCCTCTGGGCAAACACAAATGTTCTCGCTCTCCTTCCCTCCTGTAACACGGTCTGTAGCCACAACACACAGTTCTAATATTGTCCTTGGTTCGATGGATTTCTGCCTAAGCTGCACAAGAATCATAAGTCTGGAAGGGCAATCGGCAGGAGAGACAGGGGAAGAGAGGCCCCAAATCTCACTCACATTCTTGAAGACAGTGCCAAATGCTCTCTGCTCAAGGGCTGGCTATCTATTATCTACCCGTATGCTCCTATATTTCAGGTCTGCAAGCATGCACGACAAGCTGAAAATAACATTAAATGCAGTGAATAAAACAGGGAGCACAAAGACAAACACAAGACTCTTGACTGAAAATGTGTCTCATATTGTTTATGTAGGGCCAAGTAGTAATAATTTGACATGAAAAAAAAACTTTGCTTGATGATTTTTTTTAAATCAACATTTGACTCACATGGGAAATAAATATTTATATATATTAATATATATTAACACTTTGCAATAAGGATACAAAACACATGCTTAAGTAATGCATAGCTAGAGTAATGCTAATGATTCTTGATGATTGAAGGCAGGATGTATCATAAATTCCTCTTGCTCACCATAATGAAACGATGAAGTTACCATGTGGTTAGTTAACGCTTAATGGTTCATCAATTAATGATTGGTAACTCACACTCTGTGATAATTGTTCTGCTTTCAGAGAAGCTGATCAAATGCATTGCTCTAAAATTACATTTCTATGTAGCTCCCAGCTAATGTGGTCATATACACTTTAAAGCTGCTATTATTAGATTAGGTATAAGATTAGATTAGATTTTGTATGAAACAAATTGTATCAAATGACAACGATAAAGGGGTCACTCGTACCGAACGTAGATAGCTTCTGTTGGATGTGAGTTTCAGCTCATCGTTCCGGCTCTGTTCGGTTCTCAACTCACCACAGTTTTCACAAGAAAAAGCTCTAAAACGCCACTGTACACTTCCTGCTAAGCACCAAATAGCAGACAGAGACAGTTAGTATAGTATAGTATAGTATAGTATAGTATAGTATAGTATAGTATAGTATAGTATAGTCGAGCATTTAGCTGCTAAAGAGCCGGATATTGGTTGGTAGAGACCAATAAACAGAGCCGCTGCCCCAAGTCAGTCAGATCAAGAAAAATCAGTCTTTCAGGTTTACTGTATGAAGTAATGTTGAGTTCATTAACATTCATTAACTGATTATCCAGTAAGTGTTAACACATCACATAAACTCACACTGACCTTATCATTTCTTAATAGTGAGCAACGAGAATTCTGCATTAAACCATCATGAGCACTTATTATGAAGTGTTCCCAAAAACCATAATAAATATATTGTTTTTATCAGTAGTTTTGATCCTCCTTCTTTCATTTGCAACCAGATAAGACTTGAATTTGTCACTATCTCTGGCTCTGTTATTCTGCCAAGGTCACTCTGGCTGATGGGGAGGGAAGACAACACCACTCACAGAGACAAGAGGCCATAATCAGAGAGAGCGAAGCTATAATCAAACATAGACCTCTGGCTGAAAACAGACAAAGCGTGACAAAAGAAAAGGAAAAAACAGACAATCATAGCGAGGTATTTGATGAAAATCCATCTGAAATAACACCTTTCATCATACAGGGAGAAGGGGACAAAGGGAAGCTATGTGGATGAGAAATTAAAAGATAACAGGAGAGCACAGACTGAGTGGGAGAGGTGGACAGAAAGAGGATGCAGAAGGCAGGATCGAGTATTTTTAACATGTTCTAATCAGGGCCAGCACATCAAACATGGCCTGTTGCAAAAACGCCCTCTCAGTTAATCAGAGCGAAGAAATAGAGAGAAAATTCGGTCTATGCCAGAACAATACTGTGGAAAGCCAGACTCAAATATGTTGTATAAAGAAGAGGATTTGGTGAGTACCGCATACGGAAATGAGAACTGAATTGAGTAAATTCTCTTCCTTACGAAAATCTTTTCCGCATGAAAGATCCTTCCTGTAGACTCTGGGTTTTAATAAGCTGGGTGTGTGTGTTTTCTCCCATCCTGTCTTCAGCCAGTTCACTGGGCTGAGCAAGAAAAGAGGGAGATGAGTTGCGTCTGAAGGCAGGGTGAAGATGGACTAAGGGAGGATCAGATGTCCCTGCTTCCCTCATGTTTGCTTGCATTTTCGGGGGGAAACGTTCTCACTCTGCTGTAGTCGTGGTGGCCGGGCCAGTCCTATCTGACTATTTTAATGAATCCCAGCTGATCAGCGGGGACAATTATTCTAATCCAGGGGACACTCAACTAAACCTGATCGGCTGCAGCACACAGTGTGTCCTACCAGGGAGTGTACAAATGACTTCATATCATTACAACTCCCTGGCATGCCGTGTGTTTGAATTACTGCATTGTTTTGAAAATGTGTCCAAGAGAGTTTTGGCCTCTACCTGTTTTCTGTCACGAATAAATTGTTTCCTCTTCCTTTTTATGGCTTTGATAAATATTCACCTCGCCGATGCCGGCGTCCTGCTGCAGTGCAGTGTGTTACAGAGCTGAGCTGTGAGGGATATTGATGAGCTGTGGGTCTGAGGACGCTCAAATCACACAGCAATCAGGCCTCATCATGGCTCCTGTGGCCAGACGATCAGTGCAGGATTAACACTCAGGTACATCTCGCCTCCTTTTTTTTTTTTTTTAAACAGGGAGTGACTTCATCCAGCCATTAGCTGGGTAAAGTCACGCCTTGTGATGTTTTCTATGCTCTGCTCAAGGGACGGAAAGTCTAATCCAATACAGAGGCGTTAAGTAGCATCCAGCCACCTCTGGTGGGACAGTGCAGCGGCTTGTATGCAGGAACACACTTCCAGCCGGTGAAATCAGCTGGGAGTGGGATTGTGAAAGCTTTTAAATGGGTCTTGGGGGCTGGGTAGTGGAGGTTATTATCCAAAGAATCATGACAGGAATTCAATAACGGGTTTTTGTCCTGTGAAATTCCACTCTTCCCATAAGGATCCTTCGGTTTCTGCCCCCCTTTCCACTCCCTCCTCTCTCTCTCTCTCTCTCTCTGTGCTCCACTGGGGGGAATGAGTTAAAAGCATAATACTGGGAGTACTTGAGAGCTGAGGATTCCTCTTGAATGCTAAACAGTCTTATCAAATAGCACACTGCAGCACAGGATCTTAGGTACTGATGGGCAGTGAGAAGCAGAGCAGACATCTGACAAGTCTGCATATTTTATGCAAAACATGCTCCATTTAAACACAACCTACAGAGGGATTCAAAACATCTTTTAATCATTAGCAATTATGTGTTTGAGGCAATACAGCAGACAATAGAGAATATTTTTGTATGTGATATATTATTGCTTGTAAATGTAAACCTATATTGAGACATTTTTCATAATAACATTTAATCAAGGTACTGTACTGAGAAAAATGTTACTCATAGAGCTTAAACCACTAGAAATGTGCAGATCTGCAAAGCTTTCAGCAGCTAAATAGTTCACTGTTATAGATCTCCGACTGCACATTAATATTTGACTTTCTGCCTCGCAAAGTAAAGGTCACACAGGGTGTAAATCAACGGTCTGATAATTAGACTGAATCACCATTTCATTTCACTTTATTCATTTCATTTGAATCACAGATGTACGAAGCAGTTCTGAGGTCAGGATTCAATTCCTTGCAGACTGGGGTAGTAAATGTATATCAGATCTCAGTATTTGTGTGTTTGTTTTGCAGGCTTTCTGGCCCCTAGTGGTTAGAAATTGCTTCTTGCACCTTTAACTCGCTCATGTCAGCGGGTCAACATCATTTGATGGTGCATACTAAATTGTTAATATCTCCCGAACGCTGCATGCTAGAGGCTTACTTGTTTTGTTGCCTTGAAGTTCTCTGTTCTGCCATTCCAACGACGGCTTTGGTGTGATCGTATCTCTTACAGAAGCTTTGTAATCTGCATTGTATTTTTGGAGACTGTGTAAAATAAATCCATGACAATAAATCCAACTCTGAATGTTCTCTGTGACTGTTTATCCATTTCTCCATGTTGAAAACAGTTACTGTTGTTGGCCATTAGAAATCCCATTGTACCGTGGGTTGAGTCTGTCGACCAATCAGAGACTGAGTTTCTTGCTTTTTAACCAATCAGAGGCTGTGTTTTCGACTGTGCGTTTAGTCACGTTTAGTACCTGTAGTGTGTTAACTTCACTACTGTATATCTCCACACTTTTCCCTGGCTTCAGTGGTGGAGCTGAAACTATTATTTGATTGATCGATCAGTTGGCAAAATTGAATTAGCAACCTTTTTGATAATCAATTTATTGTTTCATGTTATTTTTCAAAGCAAAAATCTGGTTCTGGTTCCAACCTCTGAAATGGAAACTGAATGTCAGACAAAACAAGACACTTGAATATGTAAACCTCTGGATAATGATGTTGCCATTTTACAGACCAAACGATTAATAATCGTCACTCTAATCGATATTGAAAATAAGGGCAAGTTCAAACATATTTTTATTTGGGCCTCTGATAAAAATCTGATCTGTTATTTTTTTATGCATCTACTATTAACAAACCTACTTCAGGAGACAGACACCGTGTAAGGCTTTCAGTCTCTTTCTCTCACACACTCGGCCTACACTGCTCCTGTTTGAGCTCATAGCTGCTGTGGCAGTTTAAGTCTTGAGTGACTGCTTGTGCAAGACGTCAGGATGCTGTGTGTGTGTGTGTATTGGCAAAACCATTACCATCCTCCAACTTATTGTAATTACACCTAACGGCCTTGTCAGTGAACGATGCTAAATAACAACACAATTCACACTGAAGACAGAAAACAGGGAGTACAAATAACAAACTTTCTCTCTGCTCCCCGACTCTGCTTTACACACACACGCACACACACATCTTTACTGTGAGTATTGTAAGGCGACCTCAGTATAAAGATTTAATGAAACTGTAGGAGATGTTGTCTGGCGGGGTTTAAATGTTTAAAGGTTGCTATTTCTTACTGCTACAGCGGGAAGAGGGAGTTTCCTGTGGTAATCCCTGTGTCAGTGGTCCCTTTGCCACAACAAATGTAAACAGGCAGAAACAGTTTCCCGAATTTTATTTGCAGAAAATAAGTTGTAAAAAGGGAAAAAGCAACGTAATCCCTGAGGGTGTCGCGCCATGTGTTGTGTGCATTGTGCCACCCGTTTAAAGATGAGTGGTGCTCCTGGAGGTTTTCAGGGGAGTTCAAGTCACAGAGTGCAGACTTGGAGGAAACCCGGTTTGAGGCTTAATTTAACATCTAAGAAAACATTGGTACTGACATAGATTTCGTTTGACAGCCACCGCCTACTCACACTCAACTGCTCTGTTTCTCTCTCTCTCTCACTTATTTTTACACTCCTGTCTCCTGTCGCTACCAGAATATACACACACATTTACACAAATGTGATGTAACAGCCCCCTTGAGCTGTAATCCAGGGCGAGCATCCATGAAGAAGGCCTGTTCAGATGTTCAAAGGCAACCACAAAAAATGACTGTAGCTGGCAGTGGAGCAGTTTCACTAACCAGTCACCAGATCTGGATGTTACAGGATGTATGCCTGTGTGTGTGTGTGTGTGTGTGTGTGTGTGTGTGGCTGGAGTTCTCATTCAGGTACTTCCAGTCACAGACATCATCTGTCTGTATGTTCATATAACTTTTGCAGAGTACAATCAGGAAGTCCAGTTGGCTGATTTGCATGTGTGACGTTTCCTTTCCACTGATGATTTAATTGGGTTGAAGGAACTCCCACGCTGTGTCCAAGATTGCTGCTCACTATTTACTATACTACACTATTCACAAATTAAGCATGAGGGCAACACGCTTTCACTGGAAAGTACTCCGATACTTTACTTAAGTGTACTTTTGAGGTAGGTGTACGTCTACTTTATGTTACTTTACTTGGTGCTACTATACTTTCCGAACAAGGTCTAATCCGGCAAAATAATGGTAAAGACCTGCGGGGGTGGATCATGGGTGTGCAGGGTCTTTGAGCCACCCAACAATTTACTATATATTTTGAATTAGCTCTGTCTCAACCAGCTAAATTAAATATATCTTTAATTTGAATACATCCCTTATAGAAAATCACTAATCTGAATTGCTGCGTACATTCTGAGTACTACATTTTTATGATCATACTTCTGTTCTTTTACTCAAGTAGAGGTTTTAATGAATTCAACTCAAAACTCAAAATATCTTAGTTTACAGTAAATGAGAGTGTTTAACACACAGCTA
The DNA here is from genome assembly GCA_036024295.1 of Nannoperca obscura. Classification (NCBI taxonomy): domain Eukaryota; kingdom Metazoa; phylum Chordata; class Actinopteri; order Centrarchiformes; family Percichthyidae; genus Nannoperca; species Nannoperca obscura. The sequence goes on from JAVQJL010034980.1 coordinate 8,773, forward strand.
ATACAACTAGCACTGCAATTGTTCATTTTTTAGAGTTGTCCAAGTGTCAAGTAAAATGTATAACTATACAATGGACAAGAAGTGCTGTGTGTATATCTGAGGGTCACTATTTGAGAGCTAACTACCATCATGCATTACTCAAGGACTGATTGTCTGCACAATGCATGAAATAAATGACCTGATTTGTGTCTCACAGATTTGTTTTTCCATTTTGCCAACTACACAATATATTGTCTTTTACACAGAACTGCATGCAAATAGGAGTAGTGAAGGGTGAATGAGGGATATTTTTGTACCCAGACATGGGCTCATGAATACCTCCCATAAAAACATTATACAGATTCAAAATGCATTGTCATTATGCTAAAACCTTGCGTGTGGCAGGCTGTGGAACAGCATTTGCATATTTTGGAGATTGCCTGATGCCCTTGCAATGCTGATCAGAAAGGATTCAGTTGCCAAACAGCCGTTTCATCAGATCAATATGAGCCACTTAATATAATCATTAGCGAAGGTTAGAACCAAAAATAGATCTGTTACTGGTTCAGGACACAGTCTGCATTTTAGCAGTTACAGACAATGCACAGCAAAATGGCAAGATATTCAATATGCACAGTTATTAACATGAACAGGAGTCATCTTCATCTTCTTAAAAACGGCAGTGGAGCTGCAGTAAATCAGTTGTTTCCTAGACTTTTAATTTATGGGCAGCACAATAAGGAGAACAAGGAGTACAAAGGAGGAGAACAATAGTGCTACTGTTCATGGACAAATAATGGATGAAAGCTGGCATCATGTGGCTGCAGGCCTACAGTCTGTGCTGGTGTGATCAGTGCTGTGATGCCATCTAGTGGTCAAAAGAGAAACACTCCTAAATTGTCTGGTAGAACGGAAGCAGACTGTCCTTTTTTAACCTAATTAAATTCAAGGCAAGGTGTCTTGTTTATTGGCAAACCATTCTTCTTCAGACAACAAGGGGAATACAATAAATTAGAGCGGATCAGTGAACACATAGCAACCGTTGTTTGGCACTTAGCAACCATTTGCCCTTAAATTGGACATGGAGGAAAAAGAGGGAGGACATTGTGAAAATTCAGTTTAAACAACTATACAAAATATAAGAATGTATTAAATAAATTGAAGCCGCTAGTATGTTAACAATGTCCTGCTAACATGCTTACAACATGGATTTATTAACAGATATATGTATGTATGTAGATATGTACTTGAGTATTATCTTATAATACACCCATTGCTCATGACTACAATGCTAAGATGCAGATTTAGCAGGTATGACGTTTAACATGTTTACTGTCTTAGTTTAGCGTGTTAGTTTAACATGCTAACATTTGCTAATTAGCACTAAACATGAAGTATCCTCAGGGCAACATAAATGTCTGTACAAAATTTCAAAGCCATCAGATAGTTTTTAAATGACATTGTAAAACATGCAGGAGGCTATTATATCCAAACAAAGTCTTCTTCATCTTGTGAATGGTTGTTTAAATACACATAGATGCTTATCACACACAACATCAAATCACAATGGTAGCTCTTATTCCCTCTGCCAGGCTGTTGATAACCAATAAGCCAATGAACTGTGCAGCATGAATTTCAATGTGCTAATTCTTTTTTCATCTTTCTTTATTGATCAGGAAATGGATTAATCAAAATAATATCAAAGAATTTAAAAGCTTCCAGAGCACCATTCAGTGTGTGCAGACACCTGTTCATTTGTCGCTCAGTTCACATTATTTGAACTTATACAGCCAAAGATTTAAAAAATAACTTTTATGAGATCAACACACCAGCGTGTTTTTTTAAAAACTACACAAAAATGATAAAGAGAAAAAAAAACTAATATAAAACAACATCTCTGCATCTAAATATAAATGAACAGCAATAAGAATGATACAAACTATACAGTATAATCAGTGCGGATGATAATTAAAACATTTAATTGCCTATATGTGGCAGGAGTTAAAACCTAAACTGGGACTTTGCCCCTAATGTCTGAGAAGAGTTGGAAAAAATAACATATAAAAACATATCTTTTAAATTTCTTTACACACTCAAGAACAATAACAATAAAAAATATGTATAGTTAAACCTTACTTACAGCACTGTAAGCTCGTAGTAGATATGAAAGTAGTTATTTTTGAAGATCGGTCTGTCTGTGAACCTCCCAGAAAGCAGCGAGCAGCCGTCCAAAAGCAAGGCGCCTGTCGAGTAACTTTCCAGCGTGTTGCACAATAAGTGTACACTTCAGATTTTTGGATGGTTTGAAGCCAAAGTGAGTTTCACCCTCAGATCATGAAGGACTGAGTTTGTTTGTAGTGCTTGAGCTGCAGAGAGCAGAGAGACACACAATGAATCATTTCCTGTAATTGCCAAGGAAACAGTGTTATCAGCAACTCATCAGAAGAATTTAATGGCAACCCAAATACACGGCAGCGAGCAAAACAAGCCCCGACACCATAACAATCCCTCTGATCACTCACATTGCGGATGGGAGGAGGAGGAGGAGGAGGGTTGTAGGACTTGGTGCTGAAAGACAAAGTTTGGTCAGAGCTCATTACGAGTCGATGACACACAACTGCCGGCAAAACAAGAGTCAGACTGAAGATTGAAACCCTCACCTTTTTGTTTTCTTGTCCTCTGTTCAAAGAAACAACAAAAGGAGAAAAAAGTCAAGGTAACATTTATCATGATGACCACCACACTTGCCAACGAAGCTAGACATTTGTATCTGTATCTGTTGGCAATCGTAGATAGCGATTTGTCCATTTACTCAAGTAGGCATTAACACTTTCTGTCCGCCTGACAAATGAAAGTCCAATATTCCCTCTCATTCAGCTCTCCTGAGGGAAATATCTGTCTCTTTAGCAGCTAAATGCTCCACGTCCATTGGCTATAGTCACTGACTGCTGTTTGGTGCTGGGCAGGTAATGTACAGAGGGTTTTTAAAGCTTTTTCTCTGGAAACAGCTGTCTGCTGCAGCTGGACACAGGGCCGATAGGAGCAGTTAGACTGAAGCAAAATAATGAAGTTGCCTTTAAAACAAAACAATGGGCTGAAAAACACTAAAGCTCTAAAGAAACTGCAGTGATGGGTGATAGTTTGTCACTGCAAGGGATCCCATTTACATGCACATTGCCATTTCATTCATTGTTTAAATAAAATTATTGATCAGTGTATGTTGCAGATGACACATGGTACTTTTACTTTTGCAAGATTTTGAATGCACGTGCTTCATTTCAATGGAGCATATTCACATTGGGTTATTTATACTTTTTTTATATTCAAGTAAAGGATCTGAATACTTCCTCCTGGTCTGTAGGTTAGCACACACTTTGTTTACAGCCTGTACACAAACATCACTCTGCCCAGCCCTTCGCTGTGCCTCTCACTCAATCATATTTTTATATTTTCATATTTTGAGGTGAAAATTACAATTGAGTCAAAGACATACACCACTGCTTTCTTTGAAAAATAAATAGAGCTGAAAAACCTTGCAGGTTATCTAAATAAGAAAAACGTATGTGTGTTACTCATGACATGTCTGTAATCCTTAAAGAAAACAATTTTCCCTGGTGTCAAATTAGTTAGAATATGAACTTGTTTCACAAGATGCATCTTTGATCCAAACAAAGACAGAAGATGAAAATATGATCTGCTTGACGTCAAGGTCAATAAATAGACACACACTTTGAGAAATAAGTCAAAACTCTACCAAAGGGACCAAAGGGAATATTTAATGTACCGGCAAGATAGAAGAGAGGTTGAGATTTATGGATGTGCTTTTACAAAAAACAGGTTTGTTAAATGACCTGCCAGGTTTTTTACCTCCATTGATTTTTATACTTTATTTCTCTGAATCAAATTAATTCATTAATGTAAACGTCTCAAATGTAAAATCAATGCTTGCATGACAGGGACAAACTGGGGCCTCTCTCTCTCTCTCAAACACACAGACACACACACGTTGACTTAGGTCACTTTTGGGGACATTACATAGACTTACATTCATTTCCCAACTCCAACCTTAACCACTGACCCAAAAATCGTCTTTTCTTCCAAATTGGGGACATGGCTTTAGTTCCCAATTTGGACAAGCCGTCCCCAATTAACTGGTCTTTCATCTGCAATGTGTCCCCGAAGGTAGCCTAAGTCAGAAACACACACACACACACACACTCAGCAGCATCACATTACTCACTCTTGCAGCAGCCTCGGCGTTGGCAGACACACACACAGATGCAGCAGAAAAGGACGAGTGCCACAAAGCCGGCAGCACCTGCTATCACAATTGTCATATTCAAAGGATCTAGAAGAAAGGGGAAGAAAGTGTTTGCTCAGACTTTGGTGAGTGCAGCGTGACATGTTTACTCCAACGAGGAGTTGTACCAAAACCTCTTACAGTCAGTGACTTTCAGTTGTTTGGCCACACAGCTCTTGGGCGCCCCCACGCTGTTGGAGGACTCGCAGCGGTACATCCCTCCGTCTGTTTTGGACACACTCTTAAACTTCTGCTCCACACAAAGAAAAGGTGAGAGTTGAATTCAGGAGAGCAACAGATTTGCATAACTGTGTTTGGATTCTCCTGGGTGCATTAAAGTGTGTGCGCGTATTGAGTATTTGTTGATCTTAGTGCGTACTCACCAGTGTGCCCTTGTTTGCGTCGATGCTGTATGGAGTATCTGCTGTGGCCGTCAGAGCCTTGTTGTCTTTGTACCAGCGGTAGGTGGCAGGAGGCACACTGAGCTTGTCCTTACAGAGAAGCTCAAGGCCTAAGCCCACAAACACAGAGCTCGGCACCTCGCAGGACGGGACATGAGGAGGCACTACAGAGGCAGAGAAGGGGACAAATTATATATAAATTATATATATATATACAGAGCAATAATCAGCAGAGCAATAATCATAGTAAGAGTTGTGTGTTTGGAAGTCAGCTGGTATATGCTGTGCTTACATTTCCAAAGAATTTGGTTGAGGTCTAGTTTACTCACTTAACGCTTCTGTTCCTTCTTTCTGATCTAACAGCGCAGGTCAGAGAGGTGTGTGTGGAGGTGAACGGTCTTTTACAGCTCCATATCTCCACAGTATTTAATTGATTTTGATCTCATAACTAAATCCTGCCCACACATATACCGATTCACTCAGAAATGTGTCACATTACAAGAGCTAAAGATGTATATATATATATATACATATTCACAAAACAACATGCAGGTTTCCCGTCGTACCGAGCACATTGAGGGTTACAGTAGCCTCTCCGAAGTTGACGTGGTCCTCGCTGGCAGTCACCTCGCAGCGGTATTCCCCCGAGTCTTTCTGGGTAACAGAGTGTATCGTCAGCGTCGCTCCCTCTATCTTTGCCCGTCCTGCGTAAGAGCCTATAGCGGGAGGTGATGGAAAGGTAACAGAGGATGGACAAAGGTTAATTTGGATCTAAAAGAAAGAATAAATCAAAGATAACAATGAAGCAAAATATCTGATTTTTCAGGTTGGAGAAGTCAGAGGAAGCAGTTTGTCGTCACTCGCCAGTAAATTTCTCATGAAAGTAGACAAACGTCACCCCCTTTCCTTTCTTCTTCCACTCGATTCGAGGGCTCTGATCTTTCTCTGTCCTGAACTCACAGGCCAGCACAGCATCTGGAGGCACCGAAAACACAGCAGCAAAATAAGGTCAAGCCAAAGTAGATGGCTAGACTTTTGGCCTTGTTGGAATTTGCAGGTAATATAGACAATTGTTTGTCATAACTGTGTACTCATGAAAACTGAAGTAATAGTGCATGTGTTTAAAAGGGTTAAAGGACAGTTCTACTGTTCAGTGTTCTTTTAATTTGCCAATTTCTTTTTAACATGGAATGAGATATCTCCAGTTATCTGATATTCTGAAATACATATACATACATGAATGCCTAAAACACATTAATCAGATGCAATATCCCTCTTCCTGTCTCATCTTTACTCTGAAATTGTTCCTGTAAACTTAATTTTGTATGTATAAATGTGAATATATATGGACCCACGGACCCTCGAAGTAAAATCTCCCCCCAAAAAACCTTTAATGAGGAAAAAGTGAAAGCCCTGATGGGGTGCACATTAAATATAATATAAAATATAAATATAAATATTAATACTAATCACTTCACTACATACACTATTAAAAAAAGGTATACTCTGATTTTACTTTTCAGATGCACATTGTGTTAACATCAGAGTCATATTTACACAAATTGTTTTTATCAGAAGTTGATTTTTACTCCTGTAATTTGGAAATGGATGGTTAACTTCATTTGAAGTATATGGTGGCGTGTGTCGGGTTCAAATTTGTGATTTATGTAAAACAGGGTGTTAAGTTGCTCTTTAATCAAAGTGAACCAATAAAATGTTATAGATAAGATACATAGACCAAAACCTTCAATCATATTAGGCAGTTTTGTTCTTTAAACTTGGGGTAATTTTAAAGACTAATAAATGATATTCAGAAACGCAGCAGCGCACAGTCTCACCTGTGTGCTCGTGGACCTCCACTTTTGGTTTACTGCTGCTTACTGTCACCGACAGACAGACAGGACCTGCGGGGGTGGGAGGACACCTTTTTACCATCAGGTCATTAGGTTCAAGAATCTTATTTCTGCTCACACTATTGACAAGGACAAGAATCACATCTCTTCGTATTTAACTTGCTTAATATATCTATAGTTTCAGAATGTGGGCCTTTCGTGGGCTCCAGTGGAATCAGAGAGACAAGAAGCACAAACAGACAAAAACAGGATCAAAAAGCCCGTGAGAAGGAGCCACAGCCTACACACACCACGCATGGATCCTCACCACAGAGGAATAAAGTGCATTCATTTCCTACAACAGAATATACACACACACAGAGAGAGAGAGCGAGAGAGAGTAGCTACATCCTGGTGGTGCCAGGAGCGGTGGTGTGCAGGAATGCAGGTGATGGATGACTCTCTGACAAGCTGCCTTAATCCCAACCTGATAACCTCTTTTAGTGATCTGTCCCTTCAGCAAACACACACACGCACGCACACACACACACACACACACACACACACACACACAGCCTACATTTCCACACAAAAATGTATAAAAACATGTGTGTATGTACAAGTTAAAAAAACACATTTAAAGTGATAACTGGCCCAAACTCCAAATAGGTTTAAAAGGTGGTTGTAAAATGTTTGTACTTTCCTTTATGAAGGGTTTCAATGGCAACAAAATACAGTTAACAAGAAGCATCAAGAAGGGTGATGATGTGACAGAGCAGCATTCCTTGGTATCACACGGATGGACAACAGAGACTGTACTGCAGATCTGTGACACTTCAATTCATGTTATACAATATCTTATGTTGTAAAAACATAAATCTGCCATAAATCCATTGTATCTAACTTTAATTCGAGCCGTCCTCTGCTGTAGCTCTCTGTGAAGGATAGAACGACTTTTAACAAGACGACAGAGAGCAGATGATAAGTAACAACATAAATTCTAGGCGGAGAATCACTTAAGGAGTATTATGGTATTATGAAGAGAACATTTGGGAGCGTGGGGTGCACACATGCATGGAACGCTTTTCTTAAGCAGACAAAGCAGCTCTTTGTGACAGTAACCTTACCCTCCTCAGCTGGCACGACACACACACACACAGATATCTGGCTTACACACTTGTGAGGATCTACACTGATTCAACCCTTAAGCCTAACCCTCTGCACCCTCAGCCTGACCTAAACCTGATTCTGGTTCCAACAAGACCTGAATCCTGGCCACGAGCCAATCTTGACTTACGTCAACAGGAAACATATTTAAGCATACATGGAAAATGTTTTAAAATGCATCCCAAACAATAAATGTCTGGTTCATATTCTAGACATTATATTGTCCACAATAATTGTCATTGTTGAATATGCTTTTGATATTTGCAAATTGTATTCAAATGCGTTGTTTTAGTATTTTAAAAGCATTACAAAGTGCTCAAATTCAATATTACCAATCATGCACTGGACATTAATGAACAGTGTATTTTTCCCAGGACATTCCAAACACTTCCTTTACCAGCCTTTTCCTAACTGAGGATCAGGATTTCAATCTTTTAATCTCTGTGAGGACTTTGGTCTTCATAAGTAAATACAACAAAGATCAAAACACACACACGTCAAAGCTGTAATTGTGGACATAAAGCACGTTGTTTGGAAAGTATCCTCTGCCCGCAGCAACATCAAATGCATATTTCCAGATAGCAAGTGGTCGTTTTCATCTCAGTCCAATTAACAGCAGGGTCAGTTGGGGGCCATCTTCAAACTGAAGCGGCGGGGGCTCACACTCCTCCGTGGGGCCATGCGATGTGTCTCATCAACCAGTGGATCTCGGGTTCAAACGGCATCAGAGTGGGTTCAATGTAAACATGGAGTCCTGCCACAACCACTCCCTGCACAATCTCACCCCCTGAACACACCACACCTCCTCCCCTAAGTGTGGGCCAAACAGGCACGAACTCAGTCACGCAAGCTAGTGATCAATAAAAACATTGTAGCAAACCAATCAGTTCTGGTGCACAATTTCTTGCCAATTAACAATATAAATCTCTCTCTAATCTGTTGCACAAGGCTGCTTAAAAACATGCATCCCTTAATGAAAACTTCTTATTAAAATGCTTTTCTTTAATTAACAAGTCAGAAATCACATAAAAATCATGCATTTCAGAGTAAAGAGTAAGAGTAAAATGTTACCAAACATTTTGGTAACAAAACCTTTTTTTGTTGTTGAATTTTTAAGGTTAAAAAGTGAAAATAAGATTGAATCCCCCTCCCTGCACCCATCATTTTCATACAGTCCCTAACAATCTGCTTTGGTATAGGATTTACATTAAAACATGTTGTAATTGTTTCTATGCACACCTTTAGAAACGTTCCCATTTTTCTTTCATTTAGGTTTACTCACATAAGCCAAACACTGACACACAAAAAGACAAATTCCAAACCATACGGTTTGTGAACATTTAGGGAACTATTTTAGTAAAATCCTATTAAAACACACCACAGACTGTGGAAATATTAGCTTAACACACAAGCCTGTTTTCATCATACACTGGCCTACACGTGCTCTTCATGTGAAAACTTTGAGATATAGGTCTATTATGGTGTGTGAGCCCATCAAAGCCTCTTTTTTCGTCGTTAATAAAGTTTCCCAATTGTTGTTTCTAAAACCAGGAGAGAGAGAAAAGAACTCACTGTGCAGTAAAGTGATGAGAAGAGGCAGCGCCAGCATGTTCACGGCTGTTTAGTCGCGCTGAGGTCTGTGGGTGTCCGCTGAGTCTGGATGGAGTTAGTTTTACTCCAAACTCTGCAGCTCCTTCAAGTTTCATCTGCACGCGCGCGCTCTCTCACGCATCCTGGACATCTGACGGGGAGCGCGCGTGGCTGTCCTCTCAGCACGCAGAGCAGAGCAGACTTTGACACGGGTCTGTTCTTTGATCTGGAGTCAGCATCTCCAACCATATTTGAGTTTATTTAACATAAGAGAAAGAGAATATTACAACTTTAAAAAAACAAAGTAAAGAATGAGACAATAAATGATTTTCATTGTGGTCCTTGGTGCAAACAGAGCCGAGATGCAGGAGTCCAGGTGAAGCAGCATCATACAACCAGCAAACCAGAGGTGCAAAGTAATGAATCTACTCAGTGGGTATAATCTCATTGAACTGAATGTGAAAACGAATTTATATATTAGGCTACTACCCGTTCAGCACCAGACAGCAGGCAGACACAGTTAGCAACCAAATGGTGAACACAGTGGAGCATTTAGCAGCTAAAGAGCCAGATATTCCCATCATGAGAATAAAAACAGACCAAAAACGGAGCTAAAAGAGAGTGAATATTGAACATATATACAGTATCATTCAAGTGAATGGGAAAGTGTGTCCGAACTTTACTTCAGTATTTTCAATTAATACTACTTCATACTTCTGTATTTGATAGAGCTTATTCTCCATTTATCTAACAGCTATAGTTACTTTGCAGATTAAGATTTTACAAACAAAACACATGAGCAGTTTATAAAATATGGCACATTCTCCTTGTTGACAAATCTGCAAAAAAAAAAAAAAATCTGATTATTAGGAATAACTAAATACAGTTTCACTTTAATCGTAATTTTTGCATCTATTTTACGATTTTTCTGACATCATTTCTTAAAAAGGGGATCCTCCGTCTGAATTTTAAAGATGAATATCATCATGGGTAAAGTCGTGAGTTTTCCACATGTCAGAGATGAGTGTAATAGGAGGTGCAGTGACGGGACAGCTGCTGGCTGAACTACTGTGTCCTTGGCTATTAGGTTTCTCACCACCGGCGTTCACACAACGGCACATTGTCGCTCCTTCTGGTTAATGTGCACACATGCTTACATTTGTGGCCATATGCACACACAAAGACACACACACACACACACAGGGGGCATACATGCGGACACGTGTACATGAACACACACAGAGAGAAATACAAAGTCACAGAATCTCTGCTGCAGCACCTGTTCACAATCAACAACCCCAGCTGCCGTGAGCAGGACATACTGATGTCATGTTACACACACACACACACACACATCCATAACAACACAGCTCAGTGACCACTGCTCACTTTACACAAACATGTTTTACATAAACAATGTCTCCTGCATACTGAATCTTACATGAACCAAACATAAATGAGGAAGTGACTTTAAATGCAGTGGGCTCTTTGACATCCAGTTCAAGCGTCAACAGCTGTCCTCCTCACACTTTACTGCACAAAGTTCAACAAGTTCCCTTTAAGTTCATTTTTAATGAACACTTTTCATTTCCAAGATCTGGTGTTTATGTTGCTGTATAGTGTGAAAAAGCAAAGTATACAGCAACACGAACAAGTGCCTTCTAAAACAAAATAAGGGAAAAACGCAACAAACAAACTGAAACAATAATTGAAAGTTTTATTGAAGTTTTTACCTGCCTGTGAGAAGTGCTTGAGTAGCCACAGTATGAAAAATGCCTTTATTTAGATGTATCTGCTTCAGCATGCACCAGAAATGGCACTATGAAATGTGATTGATCATTAAATCTTAAATACTGCAAGATCAGAAGATCACTAAGTCTGGATGACTAAAGTGAAGAAATGTTCCCTCTGAGTCAGTCACATGCTGATGTGAGGAAATACCTTCACAAACACAATAAACCTGTTAATATTTGTTCTAATTGAGTGTCACAGTTTTTACTGCCCCTTTCCATATTTTATTTCACAGAAGCAGTTTGTGATCTCCAAGAGAGAATGGAAATAGAAAATAGTTTTGGGGAGTTCCCCACTCGTGCCAGAGATTACATTTATAACAATATCACTGAAATAAGGTTCTCTGTAATCTAACAGGTCAGAGTCCAGATCTGGAATATCTGAGGAAGTGGAAGGTTGTTTTTCTATTGCACACATTTCTGTACTTCATTTGGAGGTGAAGCATCAAGTGTAGTTTGTTAGCTAAAATGTCTACATTGTGTATTTTTACAATTATATCCTTTGTTGGTTTGATGCCAGTTTTACTCTTCAGTCCTCAACCAACCTTTTTATTCACCCGACTGCCATTCAAGAATCAATAAGCATCATCTAAACCTGCACACAGATGAACTACAGATGAACTTTTATGTGTCTCTATGCTGAGAGTTTGCAATAGTTGTTGTCAGGTATAATTATTTAATCCTTTCTCAGTTGTTGACCTTTTTGGACGAGCATGGACAACGTGAACTTTCTACTCTCCTAATAATGATCGGGCGAATGCCAAGAGGAAACAGAAGAGGAAAAACATGGGCTTTTGACAAGATAAGGTATCGGGAAGGCTCTGTTTTATAACTTACTGATAGAAAGCAGAAAAAAGTGGTAGGACTGTTCATAAAGATTAGGTGTGCAAACAAAACAGATAAATAGCAGTCACAAAGAGAAGAGAGGCATAAGGCACATGAACGGGTACCAGGTGACCATCCCAAATACAGATCATACACATCAAGATGAAGACGCTGGCGTTGCTCTCACTGAGTCTAGCAGGTAAGAGATTTTTCTGACATTTTTCTGGTGTGTGTGTTCTCCAGAAGATTTCTACTAACGCTCCCGAAAAACAAAACACTTCCCAGTCGCTGTAGATTTTGAGTTTAGTCTCAATCATTTATTTGCTGTGATGACTGAAGTTAAAACATATCTGGCCGTGACTTGGTCTGAGATTGGAGCCTCCGTTTGAAGTGATTCTTGACATTTCTTGTTGGAAAGTCAATCAAATGACTACATAGAGAAGCAAAGTGACTGCAGAGCGACCATAAAAGACCCCAAATGACCACAAAACAAACTCAAAGAGACTCAAAGCGACCACAAAAAGCTACACAGCCGTTTTGTGTCTCTTTCAGCGTGAGTGTCTTGCTCCTGTGTACCTGCATTTGTGGGTGCAGTTAAGGGAATCTGCCTTATTTCCCCAGCATTTTTATGTTTTATTGTCTCTTTGCAGTGACTCTGGGAATGCCACCATTTGAACCAGGTGTGGCACGAAATCCAGTTATGACTGAAGAAGACCAGAGTCCTCTGCAGGGAGATTGGGTTCCTGAGCAGGGCCGTGTGGTGGTGGAGGATCCTCTGCCGCAAGTCAGGCTGGGATCCAAGGAGCAGCAGTGGACACAGAGCAGAGCCAGAGTATGATGGAACGAGAGGTTAAAGTAAAGTTTAAGAAGGACCCAGAGGTCAAAGGAGAGCATTATGTTAAAGCAGAGCCAGAGGTTAAGGTGCAGCAAGAGCTAAAAGCAGAGCCAGAGATTATACCAGAGCCAGAAGTTAAGGTGGAGCCAGAAGTTAAGATAGAGACAGAAGTTAAGGTGGTGCCAGACGTTAAGATAGAACCAGAGGTTAAGGTGGATTTAGAGGCTAATGTGGGGCCAGAAGTAAGTCTGAATCCAGAAGTAATGGCTGAACTAGAGGTTAATGTGGAGCCAGAGGTTCAAGAGGAGACAGAGCCTGAAGTGTTTAATGTGAAGGAGGTTCAAGAGAAGTTTCAGGTGCAAATGAACCTCGAACATGACATGGAGAGAAAATATGAAATGGTGGGCGAGCCAATCATGGAGTTGGAGCCAGTGGATGATGGTGACACGGTTGGAGAGGAACTGAGCGATACAGAGCTGTCAACGTTGGAAAAGTCTTTGAGGGCTGCATTTCAGAATCAAGATCAACCTCCGCCTAAGGAGGAGGGGCCTATGAGAAAGCCGAACTATGTTTCAGATGGAGAACCAATCATGGAACTGGAGCCTGAGACGGGGGAGGAGCCCTTTCTACATCAAGAGGTCATGCGAGATGCTGCTATCATGGAAGAAGACATTATGGGGCAGCAGAGGCCATCTTTAGAGGAGGATTTACCAAAGGAAGCGGTCAGGATGGAGATGGAGCTTGGCAAACAGCAAGATGACATAGAAGACAAGCAAGGTAAAGTGGAAATAAAATATTATACAAACAGGAATGATTACAGTGATCAAAAACTATGTAAATATAATTCATATATAACACATGAATATATATGAAAATTCTGTAATTTCACCTTTCAGCCACAGGGTGGAGCTGTTGTCCTGGTGTGGTACTTGAGGGGAAGCGTTACCAGTTCTTCAAAGGGCCAACGACAGCTGCAGATGCCCAGGTGTTTATATCTTCTCCACTATCTCAAAGACGCAACATGTAATCTTTATAAAGTTTGACTTCTAGGATTTTAGCAAGACGAAGCTGATAATGTGCATAATCCCAGCTGCCTTTTCTATTTTATTGCAGTTGTTCTGCCAGAAACATTTCCTTAGTGGCCAGCTGGCCTCCATCACGAGTCAACACATCCACAGAGAGGTGATGAACATGATGCTGAAGCAAAACGGGGCATATACACGCACCTGGATTGGAGGACTCCGAAATTCTGAGGTGCGTAGGTTCAGCCGGCGAGTTGGAAGGTCACAAATCTGTTGCTGAAAATACAAAAGATTAATCGCACCGTGAGAGTGGTTCATTTAATTGCTGTGTTTGTATCTGGAGAATTAAATAAATACATGACTCCTCGAAATGATTGCACCTCATTCATCTCCTATTATCTGTCAGACTGGTCGCTTTATCTGGTTGGACGGATCCCACTGGGGCTATGCTGATTGGCTGTCAGGGGAGCCCAATAACACAGAATATATGGAGGACTGTGTGGAAGTGCTGAGCGGTGAACTACTCTTGTCTAAGAAGCAGTTCACCGCTCTAAGTTCACTGTACACGTGACAGCTACACGGGCTCAGGATTGGACAGAAATGAGTAGTATGAGCAGTTCTACGTTCATTGTTTACATGACAGCTGGCTGGGCGCACAGACAGAAACGTAAAT
>JAVQJL010034986.1:0-30084 GCA_036024295.1 Nannoperca obscura
AGTATCAGGAACAAATGAACTGTACTGGCCGAAATAGCAAAGTCAAGTCGTGTTACTGGAAACCTGCCACTGATAGGCTGCACTGTTATCACAAAATTATAAATAATATACGGGATTAAATAATAACGGGAAGTAAAGCAAAGCAGTAAAGATGAACGCCCTATGTGTAGACGTTTTATAGTCTTTCAAATTGTAATTATTATGATCAACATCTGGGCCAGTTTCATTTTTTATACTGCCACTGGGGGTGTCAATGTTGGAAATGATCAAATTCTAGTGGCATTTCTAGTGTATTTTTATGTTTTTATTTAGTTAAAATGTACTTAAAATTTACATATTTTAATCATGAAACAATATTTCAAGAAGTAGACTAGACCAGCATTTTGGGATATATGGCTATTTGCTTTCTTGCTGAGAGTTAGAAAAGAAGAGTGATATCACTTTCATGTTTGTGTGTTAAGTAATATTACAGAACTGGGGCTAGCGGGTGATTAGCTTAGCATAAAGACTGGAAGCAACGAGAGACAGTTAGCCTGCTTCTGTCCAAAGTTTAAAATCTGCCAAGCAGCACCTCTAAAGCTCCCAAATCAACACGGCATATCTCGTTTGTTTAACCCGTACACAGAGACATTTACAAACGACTGCGGAAATATGTTGCTGTTGCGTTGCCTGTCAAGATTTCCATTTTCAGAATGCTTGAAATTGTTAGTAACTTTTTAAACAAGTACTTAGGTCCTTGATTTCAGGAAGGCAAGAGCAGGCCATTTTCCCAGCTGAAATGATGGCGCTAATTAAGTTAACGTTAACTGCTTGAGTTGGTTGAAAATGTGGTCTCCAGCTGACTTTTGCTAACTGCTATCTGTTTCGGGGAGGGTTTATCGAACAGTCAGTTACAACATGCAAACCACAAAACTGTAATTTTTACTTTACTGATCGTGTACAGGTTAAACAATATAAACGATATGTTAATTAGTGAGTTTTAGAGATCCTGGAAGACAGATTTATTTAATTTTAGACAGAGCCAGGTTACCTGTTTCCACCCGCTTCCACTGTTTAAGCTAAGCTAATCACCTACTAGCTCTAGCTTTGTACATGATGGTGGTGTCAATCTTCTCTTCTGATGCTCAGCAAGAAATTGTGTGTATTTCCCAACTATTCCTTTAAATCCCTACAAAAGTCATAAGGATGTTAGTAACATAAGATACAGGAAAAGCTGGATAACCTTGAATATACTCCTAAAGCAGTGTAAAGGAATGTTAAGAAATGTCAATTGTTTGTGTGGTACATTTATCCTATTTCATATAATCGGATTTATCATTTTATATATAATATAAAAAAACGTACCACAATAAAAATTGCGACATACATAAATCACTTAGTAACTCTCAATTAAGTACAACCAACATTGGTTATGCCCCAACAGGACTATTAAGGTTCTCAGCTCGATCTCTCTCTGTGGATGTTCATAAGTCTTTTGCGCTGTCATTACTGCACATGTTGACTGACTTGAGGGGAGCACAATACATTGGGAGGCACCTGTTCAAGCATGACTACAAGCTCCTTTTAAACCACAAATCTCCTCACTTTCTACTTAAATACACACACCCAAAATGCTTTTCACCCCAGTGAATGTTTATTATACAATTTTCACTGTGCCGTACAGTAATGAGGGGAATATTTACAAGACTCCCTGGGCTAACTTTGATTTCAATGGATACCGACTGTTGTTGTGAGTCTGCTGCAAAGGAAACATCCTGACCAAACATGTTGAATTTCACATGGCAGAAGCTGTAAATAAGAGCCTGATAATGCTCCCATATCCTCAAAACACACACACACACAGTTCCTTTTGATGCTATCTTTGGATTTTGATCAGACCCATAATTATGTGGTACTCTCACTGAAAGCTCGACTTGAGCAACTACAGAGCTTACTGTGTGATTTCCTCCCAGCTGGATTTTGGTGGTAAATAAGAAATCATACAGAAATCTCACCGGTGATCCAGACAGCAAGCTGGGACTACTCTACTCTACATATTCAGCCTTCAAATTGTCCCTGTATCCTTTAATACAGTCATATTTGCACTACTGTTAAGGATCTACTGTGTTTGACATGTAAGCTCAGTCTTTTGGAATGTTCTGAGGCACGCTTATTTTTCTTGGAGGGATTTACTTATTAAGTTTGATTCACTCCGTTTGGGAAAAGCAATCTTGTTCGATGTCATGTGGCACTAAATAACCACACAAACACCAAAGAAGAAGACAGGATATAAGGCCTGGAAGTGCCATGGACCGACTTCAGTTTGTGTTGCTTGTGAATCTAAATTAATCTTTTACCACCCACTGTTCTGCCTGCAGGACACTAGCACTATGTAGAACTATGAATTACTGTCAAGGCTATGAAAAGCAATATGAAACAGAACATGAACATGATCAATAACTAAAATAAATAAAGGTATCAATAACTACGACAAAATCACCAGCAAAATCTTTTTGGTCAATATAATCATATTCAAAACAAAGGCCCTGGCATAAAAAGATTTCAGATACAATCCTTGGCAGAGCATAAAGCTAAAATGTTAAAGATATAGTGTCTGTTCCTTCAAGCCATCTACAAAAGGGTACAGAAATCAGAAATAGTCCATTTGTTTTAATTGAGGTGCACCAAGTTTACCAAATCTCACAAAAACTATAGTTTGTAATACACGTAGACCTCTCAGCAACCTCATAAATGTAATTTTTTTAATGTGCATGTGTGTTATGGTTCTGACACATGGACAATGAACCATTGAATATCATGCCTGCCTAACGACACAGCATATGGTGTTCTGCTGATAGCAAGCTGTGACTTTATGACAGACAAACATAATATACAGTTCTGTGGAATACAGTGGAAAACAACTCATACATAACACTGCTGCCGCTGATTGGCTGCTGCTGATCGTCCAGGTTGTATTTTCATGATAAGAAAGGTAGATCCTATCTGGGTGATCCAAAGTTCACTGATCGTAAACGTGATCATTTGGCGCTCATGTTTTTTGTAATTGATAGAAAGTAGAACGGCATTAAGTCATTAAATGTAACCTATGTTCTTTGTTATTGACTTTAGCTCCATTGTGGCACACAATTCCACCTGTGACCTGGCTTGCAGTGTGAAAACCTTGGTTATGAAAGCACGATTCTTTCCCTCAAAAGGAGGCGTTGGTGCTCGATGATGCGATGTCGGTCTGATGTGTCACAAGTTTATTATGGCAACAATCAGAGTCCTCCAGCTACTGAGGGTAGTGCTGTGCCTGCAAAGCCAGAATCTTCAGATAAATAAACGCAGATATCTGACAGACTGCTGACACAGTGAACAGGTTGGTTGTTTTCCTTCTACTGTAGGTGTGGGATAACAGGACTTTTAAGAGCCCGAAATAGAGAAACACCATGATAACAGTGAGTGGCTGTGAGTCCACACGGATATGAGAGTAAAAATATCACAGGTCATGACTCTTCATTTCCAGCCAGCGCAGGACAGAGAATAATCATTTGTGAGTCAGTGATTCAGCAATCTCATGATAGCCTTTATGATGGAAATGAATATATAGTAATTATGCTTCTGCAGAGATACATTTAAACGTCTTTTCAAAGAGAAAGGTGTTATGGATAACTACAGGTTGCAGAGACTCACTGAAGAATCTCAACAGGTTGATTTGTTGATCTTACTTCCGGTCAGGAAGGTTTTCCCTTTTTCTTTTCTTTCAGTTTGTACTTTTGAGCACAGTACTGCCGAAAGTGATCTTCTAGCAGAACAAAGGAAACTGGTGAAACTGATTCCCATTTCCTGATTTCTTCTGTGTTTTCTTGCCATTGTGGTTGGCTCAACATGACACTGCCTCGTTAAAACACCCAAGTATAAACGAAACAGCTGAGCCTGTTCAGATATGTACGAAATGTTTAGATAAAGATGCGACTCGCCACTTTCCATATAAACCATCAGGAAAACAAATACAAAACAACCTGAAACAGAAACAGTGATATGATAAAAATATCATGGAACAAGCAAATATTGTTGATTTTAACTTCATGATTTGATGTTGATCGACTAAAAATCTACTTAAAATATACACATTTGTGTAGCATGTAGTATGCCTAAAATATCTGGATGTCATACTGACTCAGAAAAAATCTCTGGTATGAATCGGACCAGTCTACCTCGCCTACTGTTTCCCACAATGCAAAGTTCGTCATTAGTCCTGCTATGGTAAACAGGAAACCGGCTAAGCCTTGCCCAGCATAAAGCAAAATAAATCAATTTGAGTTGAATACCACTATGAAAAGTACTATGAAATATAGTACATATTGCATACTGGGGTGTCGGTAGTAGTTGGCAGTTTCGAATAATGCCCCCAAATGGAAGAGGAAGTGTATTTTAAGCTTGTTTGTTCAACTCTGCCTCAACACCGGTGCACTGATGTGCTAGTTTATCTGCAGGACAGTTTGCTCTTTGCATCTGCCGACCACGTTATCTTTCTAACACAATCTATTTCTTGGTGACGGTATTCCCATCAAGTAGTCCCTTTCACAAACTGTCCAGATAAGTCTGAAAAAATCTGTACTGTATTTCCAGTAGTCCAGTCAATCACGATTGGTTGAGTCTGCTTTGTTCTTGTCATCTCTATCTTTTTCTACTTTGCTGAAAAGGCAACAAAGCTTTCCACACTAAACTCCTCACCCACAGTTCATATTATTTCACTATTCAACTGGCATGTGTTATTTAGTTATTATAAAAAAAGATATATAACTTTTAATTGTAAGTGTAAGTTTGGTGATTATAATTTTCAGCTGTATCCCACATTAATAATACATACTAACTAAGCACGTGTAGTGACTGAAGTGTATCAAGTATGTGTGTCACACTGGAAAAGTGACTAAATGAAGTACATGCATATAACTTGATATAATGCAGACTAAAAACAGTCGATTTCTGAGTGTACTGTTGAGGGGCACTATTTTAGGAAATCTATGAGCTGCTCATAGCTGGGAAACATTTAAATAAAATGTTGTTGCAGTTTAATTGATGTCTGATTTTTTGTTGTATAAAATGGTTATATATCTATATACTGTATATACTATATACTGTACATGGCTATTGGAGCCAGATCAGTGACCGTTACATTTGGCATCGAAAAGAAAATATGGCTTTGAAAGCAAAACTTGAACTTGATATTTTTTACATTTTGATGTGTTTTATAATGACTATGTTCAGATTTTTTCTTTATGTCACTCTTTTTTCAGTGAGTCTTTTTTACGAGAACGTCACTCTTCACTGTTCCTGAACCAGCCGTCCTCTCGTCCACTCAGAAGCCTCTGACATCACCGCAAACCTACGGCAGACTTCCTCCACAAGTTCCCCGGGAGTATTTTGGCTATTCTAACGTTGTGATAGAACCTAAATATCGTCTACACAGACATGAAAACTAACATTGTCTCACACTTGCACACTGTTCTATGAAGAGACATTTTTAGCCACATATGTAACAATTAAATAACCATTTATGAATTTTATAAAGTTCCCACCATGTTCATATCTGGTTCTTAAGACCAACATTAGATAAACATAACACATCTTGTATAAAGCAGCATGTGATTTCTGTTGGGAAAATAAAACAACCTTGAGGCAATTGTATTTGTGATGTCGGAATCATGATGATCGCATGTGGCATTCCTGCAGTGAGACATGGGATCATCTCCTTACAAATCTGTAGGTGAGACGAATTATTGCACCATTCAGGCATGTAGTAAAGTGTTGTTTTCACACATAATTACAGGTAGTCGAGTGTAACAGTCCCGTCATGAACTCTCGTCACAGGACCTCCTGTGATTTCTCAGTCAGGACAACTCTGATACAGATGCTCAGTCACATGCACAGCTGTTGACTTCGGCGTCAAAGGTTGATGTCATGATATCAGCAGACTGATTTAAGTACATTAGCTCATTGGCTGAAGTCAAAACAATCTACCTGTGGATGCTCCTGCAAGAAAAAATATTTAAAATCTATGACAAATAAATCCACATATATACAATAACAGTTCCTAAAGCGTTACTGAGACTCTTACTATCTTTAAAGAAATAATATCTAAAAGGATTTATATCTTAACGGCTGGATCAGTTATTTTAATAACTGATTTATCTGTTTTTAGATTGATTTAATGTTCATTATTTATAAAGAATTACGAAAGCATTTTAAGTCTGGAACCCCTGTCACTATATGGGCCTATACAAATATGCATAATTCATCAGAAAAACAACCACAACATAACACACAAACAGTGTGAAGAAAACAGTATTGTTGATTGTAACTAGATGATTTGAGGTTGATTGACTTGAGCACTATTATAACTTAGTGGGAAAATACTCACCTTAAAATATAAACTTATAAAAACAAAATATAATGATCATTTAGGGACTGTATAAAACCTTTTTGGGGAGAGCAGGGACGGGTATTCCTGATGTTTTCATCCAGGAAGTTAGCAGCAGCGTCTGTTGTTTTTTTTATATTAATCTTAAGGGCTGACTGAACAGAATGATTTAAATAAATACCCTTTAAACAGTCTAATGACTTTGTACAATAAAATAAAAAAATTCATCCTCTACCAGTCAGTTGAAATGTCCATCTATAGTATTGCTAACAATTTCTTAGCAAAAATATTAGCAAAGAACAGAAATATTTTTGATTATACATTTTTTTAATACAATTATTAATACAATAAATCTAACAATATTCTTTTTAAATTATGTATTCAAGGAATATACAGCGATAACTAGATGGGTCCAAGGTGATACTGCTAATTATGGTAACTACTATGATAGTAGTAAGCACAGTTACAGTTGTGGACATTTTCTACATTTCTTCTTTCTGCGTGGGGTTAAAGACAAAAGGGTTAAGGGAGGGGGTTTTTATGGTAGAAATGAATTTGTTTTGAACTTGTTTTGGCAGAAAAATCTAAACATTTAATCATTCCAAAGATTACTGAAAGAGGAATGTATAACAAACTGAAGGTTTAACCAGCGACCAAACCACTCCGAAGACAAACACTGGGTTTTCTGTTCTGAAAAGGAGTCTCGTCTTCCTCACGAGACAGTAAATCCACAGAGAATCTGATATGTGTAGTAGGTTGCTATTAATAAATCTCTGGGTCTTGAGGGAAACGGGGGAAAACAGATCTCTGGTAGTCTCACCAGCCGTGTCCTCCCTCCGTCCTCACCGTTTAACCCTTGTAATTCATAGAGACTTGTTTTCATTAAAGAGAGGATGCGAGTCAGGACCGACGCCTGGAAGACAGAGTTCATTATTGGCCGAGGTTCGTGGTCAGCACAAGACCCTTACATAAGTCTCAACTCCCAGCTGCCCACCAACTCACCCACTCCCTGTTCAAACAAAAACATCTGGAAATGAAGAATCCAACTGACACTGACTTGGGAGAAGCAGAAACAAGACCGCTGCCTTATTGAGTGCTTACAACAGACTGCTGAAAGAGACATGCTTGTAGTTTGGGGGAAGTTGGCGACAAATAATCTAACTAGATTGGACGAAACCAGTTTTACAGATTCAAATGTATGAACTTTCATACATGATCAGGATATGTAGGATCTTTGAAGGTCAGTAGACAGGATACCATGCCAAAAGGAACCGCTAAAGCTGCTTTCAGTACGAAAACAGCTCTGGGTTAAAAAACGTATTGGCATGGCATGAAAAATGTATTCGATTACAATCTCTATTGCACCAAATTTCTTTTTACCACATGCGCACACGATGAGCAATTTTGGGTTCATTGTGTTCCTCAAGGACACTTCAGCATTTGGACAGGAGGAGACATGAATCGGACCACCAACCCTACAATTGGTGGCCAACATGCTGTCTGAGCTGCAGCCGCCCATGTGCGCTTCACAAAAACTGAGCCAGGAAGTGTGTAAAAGCTCATCAGGGGCCAAAACATTGCATAGTGGTTTCTGATACTAGGACGCAGGTTCCACTGTTTGTGTTTTCATATCCAAACCGGCTTACAACACCACTTTAGATATATTTGTAGCATGGTTTTCCCCATGAGGATGGGAACTCTTAACTATAGTAGTATAAGAGCATTTATGTTGAACCCATAAAGGAACATGGATGGTGACAGAGATTGCCATATAGATATTTTTGTTTGTGGTTCTCTGACGTCAGGCAGGCCTTCATAGAGGACGTGTTAAAGATGTTTCAAACAGCCAGAAAAGAAAGCCAAGACTTGACTAACTTCCTTAGTCGGTTTGAGGATCCAACCAATACAGAGGAAGCACAAGGCTTTAGAGAAGCTGTTTTCTGAGCAGCATAAAGACAGGATCTCTTACGCAACTGGGTGGATAATACGTTCCCCGTCAAACACAGGGGGCCCTCAGTAGGTAACCCACTTCTCTGGGGAAGGGGCTGAGTCTCAAACCCGTACTGGTGTTGCTGGCCAAATACAACAGTCCAGAGCAACAGATTAAAGAACGGCCACTTTTATTTTAATGGAGGAAAAAAACTCCAAAACCTCAGCAGTTAAACCAGCCTTTTGTCCATTTAGGCAGCACTGAAAAGCAGCAAATCCCACTCTGCTCTGCTTTGGCGATTGAGCAAAATGTTGAGGACAATGAATAGTAAAACAGTTTGAACCTGACACACCACTTGTTGCTGCCTTGTTGACACACTAGTTGTTTTTGTAAATTTCCTCATGAGACCAAGGGTGGTAGGACTAGAAGTTACAAGGTTTTTGATGAACAGTTAATTACACTTTTTATATTTTTAAAAACATCCAGATTAAGCCAGTTAAATTTAAAAAGGCAACCTTTTTTCTTTGTCCACACTAAGCCAGCTTTTTTTCAACGACAACTGTGGGTTTGTGTGTACAGGAAAAGAAGTGCTTTTGCAAAACTGATGTAATGCTGCAGTGTACTATGAGAAAACTTTTAGTCACCTCTAACTTTTCTCTGTCATCACTCATAAAAGATATAGCTGATCACACTGCACAGTTGCTGTAATTAAGCTGGATTTATGTTTATTTTGTCAGAGGACTTGGCAATCACATAATGATTTCCAGTTACCGCTGGTTAACATGTGGTATTGATGAGCTGTGTATTAATTCCTGTGAGATAATTCATCTAACACAGTAATTAGATAAAATGAAGTTTACTTCAGGCTCACTGAATGAGAGGAAAGTCCGACGAGGTTAAGGCACAGCTGGGGGGTCTGCAGCATTCGGAGACCTCGGCAGTATTCCCTCTCTGTGAAGTCGTTCTGCCTGTGGTTCAAGTTGAGGACTCTGGCCCGTGTGCTCATCAAAATAAACTCAGCTGGGTTTCTCCTTTTCTTCCTCCTGACAGCTGAAAAGCTGGATGAGGAGGTGGAGGGGTCGGCCTGCAGAGGGCTGGTGTGTTGCTGTGTCAAGCTGCAGGAAAGCTGAACAAACAACAGCGTTTGTTCATCACTAAGCTGTGCTGTGATAAAGAGACGCGTGAGAGCTGAAAACATGAAGGATGCTGTGACAGACAGGTGTTATGAAACCAGGCTTCTGTTTGTGCTTGTCGTCAAGTAATGAACTCCACAGAATAAATCTTTGGGAAAAGGATCCAGGTCTCCTCCACATTTAAGTAAACCACATTCTGCCTCTTCTACTGGAAGAACCCTGTAGGAGAAGCACAGGGATGTACAAAGACTACAAACAGGTTCGTCTCTATTCTGACTGCAGCCTGCGACTATCTCAAGTGTATCCGGTGCAACAATACCCGATTGTTTGCTTACAGATCACAGAAACTACATTTGAGTGAAGCCAAAACAGACTCCCATAGAAAGTCCCACAGACTGCAGAGCAGCATATCGCTGGCAGATAACCTCAGAGCACAAGACCAGAGCTGCATATGTGTCCCACAATCCGGTTTGGATTTCAGAGGGTCAAAAGGAAGATGTGGAGGGGAGGCAGGAGGCTTATCTGCTAACGGCTAGCTCCAATCAAAACTGAACATACTGTATGCAGACGTCAGTGAAGTTCTCGCCTCCACCCACTGCTGCTTTATGTTCCAACGGCTGGAAAATGAACTCTTTGTTGGTTATTTTCTTTAAAGATGTGTGTATTCCATATAAAAACACTGCAGATAGAGATTTACTACAGGCTGACTGGGTGCTGCTGCACTGACTCCAGTAATGTACAATTAATATACAAATAAATGTCACCTTTGCTCCTCTTTAGTCCTCTTTAGTTGATGCAGCACAATGATTTAGTGATTCCTGACTTACGGACAGTTCATAACAGAGTTGAGATTTGTAACTATTTGCAGACTTTGCAAAGCACCTGGTGACAAGCAGCCTTTTTGTGGCGCTTTGTTTTATAAAACGTACTTTAACGAACAAACTAGCAAATGTTTTCATTGTTCTGGTTTTTAACTCATCTAGTTGCATTGCCATATTCATATACAGTTAGTTCTTTACACAAGTGTCAAAACTTCTGTAGTTTTCTTTGGTTACATGGTCTGATCGGGACTTTATGCCAGAAAATTAAGGTTGTTTTTTTGTGTGTTTTTATTCACAAAGTCTTGATGAGCTTTCAAAAATATTTCAAATAACAAACAATGAAAACTACCGGTGGCATACAACAAGCTGAAATCAAATTAAATCTTACTTGTTTGTGTTTTTGCCCTTATTTGTTTTTAAAATCCCTAACATCGGAACAAAACCATAAGAGGCCAAAATCAACATGCATGACTGAATAAAAGCAATTTAATATGACAAATAAAGGCACTTCCTCAGTACAAATCCTTACTCCTCAGTGTGTGAGTCAGGCAGCGATAGCCACTGAACAGAATGAACAAAGTGCAAAAAGTACAAACACTAAAATATATATAGACAAAGAAATCCAAGAGCAGCAGCCATCTCGTCTGCGCTGGCTCTTTGTGATTCACAGGTAAGTTACGTTCATGACGTATACAAGCAGCCTTAATATCCGATAAAGTCACAGTCACAGCTGCCTGAAGTCAGCTGAATCCATAGTGCTGTATTGTCAGTGCACAGTATTTTTTAACCCGTCACACAATCAACATACAACTGTCTTGGGGTGAACTGAGCACTGGAAAGTCGTACACACGGAGTAGTACTAAAACTATCACCATAAGAAACCCCCAGAAACAGATTAGGAAAAAGAAGGACATTGTGGATTTTCACTACGGGTATTAACCTCCTTGTGCCCTCATTGTGGCTTTTACTCGTTCACTCCTTTGAGTTGCTTGTCATCTTTAAATCATTACTGTGGGAATCATAGCTGAGAGGAGGAAAGTGTGACTTCATGATCGTGAATTTCTCAAAGAAGTTCTGTAGTGAGAAGGAAAGTTGGACCGGAGTTGTGACAGGGTGGGGGTGGGGGGCTGGACCGTTGGAAGGGGGTGTGCGATGGGTTGGACCAGTCAAAACTGGAGTTTAATTATAACACTCAGCACTCACAAAAATAAAAAGGAGACACAGGGAAAGGAGTGTTGGGTCAACGTGTTCTTGACACGGTGACGGATTTGAAATGCAAAGAAACCCCCTGAGCTTGATTTGTTATGGCCTGTGCAAATGAATGAGTGTGAGAGAGTGTGTGTGTGTGTGTGTGTGTGTGTGTGAGCGAGAGAAAGGACAAAGACAAATAAGTTTCTTACTTTTAGGTTTTTCAAAAGTATATAAAAACTGCTGCTTTGAAGTGTTTAAAATGACTTTTCCAACGCCCTTTTCCAGCTGGATGTGGCATTTTATTTCCCTCCCAACATGTTTACTCATATTTTAGACCATGTGCCATGTTTTTATGTTGTTCAAAAATGAAAATGGAGATTGTGAGACTTTGTGAACATGCAGTTTTTTGCCATCGGCCTAGCTGGCACCAAAAGCACCTGGATAAAATATTTGAGGTCCGGGGTGCAGTTTTCCATGACAGCAACAGCAGTCAGACCATATGGGAGCCAGATACGTTTGCAAATGGAGCAGAGACAACTCCACTAGCTGTTTGTGCGGTTACTACAGGCGATTCGCTTCAGAGTATTTTACAGTTCCTTCTTAAGCAGCTCGACTCAGGTTAAAGAAAACAAACTTCACTGTCAGACGGGGGTCCTCTGCAGGTCTGTGAAGACTGAAAACTACTGGAGGATGCATTTCTTTATCATTTCCTGCTGTTGCAAAGTTTAAGAAAAACACAGAACAAGTCTGAAACAGCATGGGAAAGATTTTCCAATTATGTTCATTAACCATACTGCAGCATTCACAGATAAGAATTCATTTAAAATAGTGCCGCTTAAATTTCAATGCATACTTCGTGTCTCATGGGTGTAAGTGTTGTTTTTCAGATTCATGCCCTTCCAAAAGCAAAGCTCTGAAGAACTCTGAATATTAATCAAACACATCTATATGCAACGTAGAATACGTAGAGTAGAAAGGATCTGCTGATATAATGTTGCTGTTGAAGATCAGAGTGCTGCTGCTACAGATGTATTGAACTGTTCATCTCAAGTTTGTGAGGTTTCACTTCTTTAACTGGTCTGAAGTTTAACCAGAGAAGAGCACAGCACAGTTAAATACCATCTCCATTTTGGAAAGTGAGGATAAGTAGTTTCAATAAGTCTGTAGAGTGTGGGCTGCCCAGAGAGGTCTGGCTTGACGAGTATAAGTTGAGCAGAAAAGATGCACCAACACTTCTGTAAATGCATTTTTATAAACTGGATTTTTGAGATTTGTTGCACCTTTCAACATCATCTTTGTCTTCTATATTTTTATAATAACGCTTTATTTTACGGGGGTGGAAAAATATAAGTTCTGAAAGATATTTGACTCTAGCTAGTGGTGTTCAGGTTGTAAGCAATTAATTCTCCATGTTGAATTATATGCTATTATGTGCTCACCTGTAATCCAATTTTACATGCAAGCAATTAACTGGAATGAACGTTCCATTTGACCTATAATTCGTAACAAAGCGCATACTTATTTAAAGGAATCTTCCTAGAAACAAATTAGGAAATGATTGACGTGTAAAATACAGCAACACCATTTATATTTTTCTTTTTTTTTTAATATGTATATCATCCCTGTTCTAATTTCCTGCATTTTCTTCTCACCTCATCCTGCACGTCATGACTTTTTATCTTGCACTTTGTAAAGATAATTTATACAGCTACTTTTGTTAAGTTATAATCTTGAACACAGCTCAGCCTCCCTCAGCGGGAGGTAAACGTGACAGCCTACACTAAGTTTTTATAAGCTGCGTACCAAAAAACTAGACAAAAGTGGATACAGGCAATAAGACGTAAAGCATCAGAGGTAAGAATGGGAAAACTGGGATCCTGACACTCAGCTGAGGCTATGTGCTTTGATTATTAAATAAGTTAAGCTGAAAGCTAATTTGGGCAGACAAACAGTAGAGGTTGAAGCTAACTGAGCTATGCAAGGCCTTGTTTTGCTCTGTGTTCGGTTAAATGATGATCTTGCCTGGTCGATCAAAGTATCTCACTTCTGGCCATTCAGTGGGATCATTTCTCCAAAGCAAGTGAGGAGAAGGGACAATGAAACAGGCCAACAATATTAACTTTGTCTATATTCCTTTTCCAGAGGGTGGTCATAGGGTGCTTAAAGAATCCTTTAACATGCTGACATGCATTGTTAGTGTATCATGCGTTGTGCTTTGTCTCCATACTGGGATGTCAAAAAGCAGTATTATAAATCCTGGTTATTTCCACTAGTGGCACTATCACATGAAAACAAGCGACTTCTGTTTTTGTTTTTTATTTAATAAGCTGGTTCATAAATTATCACACGTAAAAGATTATTTTCAATAGTTACAAAGTGTATAGCAACTTCATTTAGCGGCTGGAAAAATAAAACAAATGAAAAGAAGGTTGTTGACAGTGGGGGGTGACACAGTGGAGTGAGCCAAGACATGGGGGGGGGGGGGGGGGAAAGCCAACCACTGTTGAATTATACACCTGTTACACAGACGGTGGTCGTCCATCCTCAGACTAGCAGCAAACAAAACAGTGACATGCGTTTCGTATTTCAAAGCACGTGCCCAAAAACAACAGAAGGAATGCTTGTTTCTGATCTCCAGTGTATTCAAAATAGTCCTAAAGTAAAACTGAGGGAGCGAAGAAGGGAATAAATTATAAAACAAAACAAAAAGACAGCACTAGCTACACGTGAGGCTCACGAAAACCAATCCAAACATGTTGAAGTGGCATCTCCTTGGCTCGAAGTTCCCCTTTTTGTCCAGGAGCGATGGATCTGACGAGAGGCTAAATGGGGGTCTGACAGTGATTAAGAAGCAGCGAAGAGATGCTGGATACGCGTTTTCAATAATTTATTGATAAAGTAGAACAGATCCCCGTTCATCTTCTATTCATTTCTGTTATTCTTTTTTTCTATCTAACTATCCCCTCCTCTCTTTCTGACGGTCAAATCTCGGCTGACCAATGAGCTTTGAGTGTGGATTTGTTAAATAGGATGTAAAGAAGATGGGAACCCACCTCGTGAACACTGGTCTGAAGGAGTGATGGGTGTCCGTCATTGACTAACGCTAGTTTTCACTCTACGAGGTGGAAATCATTATGTCGCGCTCCGTTTGACGATTGAAAGGCCAAAGTGTCTCTGTGTGACGGGAGCCTACTTGGACACTTGCTGCTGAATGTGCTGCAGGAATTCATAGTAGGAAGAAGCCGACTCTGAGCGATCCTCCACCAGGTGCTGGAAGAAAGTAGCTTTAGCCAACGCATCGTCCCTGCAGGAGGAAAAAACAAAACACAGTGTTAGAGCGATCATTTTGGACTCTGTGAGGCTCGGTATTGTATGGCCTATTTTAAAAGGGTTATTATATTGGAACTAGTAAAGGACATTTTCTAACTTTATTGTTAACACAAGAACTTTGCCTGAATAAAATAATTAAACATGGAAAAATGATTCAAATCAGACACTTCCTGATGGTAGAATCGTACAAGAGTACAAATCTGACCAGAAATTTGAAGCTAATGTTCGATACTGACATTTGTTTTGGCAGATGTATAAACACACACATTGGGAGTTCAGTATCTTGGTAATAGACACTTTGATACGTGGACAGGGGGGTGCTGCACCACTGCACCACACCAAGTAAGTTTGAGGTTTGACGGCTCGAATTCTTCAGATTAAATACACGTTTTCATCCATAGACAAACATAGAAAAATCCAATTGACTGAATTGGGTATTTAGTCTTGGATCACTGAGAAACACAACACGGTCACTTTGCTTCTTGACTAAACATAAAAAATAAAAAGAAGAATAAAGAAAGCTTCTAATGACTGCTGGTAAATAAATGTTTGCTGGTTGGGGTTAAATAAACAAACAAACGGGAATACCATTTCAAGTTTGTTTTTGCCGAATAAAAGTGTTTTTCTCTCCATTACATCAGGTGAAGTATGAACATGTAGGTGGCTCTTTCATTTACAGCTCAAACAATTAGATGAATTAGTTGAAGAAAAGTAGATTCAAGCAAAAATGTCAAACATTCACTGGTTCCAGCTTCTCAAATGTGAGGATTTGATACTTTTCTGTGATATATGATAGTAATAAACAGTTTGGACAATAATAATAATTGTTAGGTGTCCCTAATTTTATTCTCATTAAAAAAAAAAACTACTTTATTGCAATGTTTCCTTCATCATTTCAGAGAATTGTTTACTTCAAATAACCATTGCACATTTCCTGTACTTTGAAATCATGTGAACACACCAAAATAGTAAAAGAAAGGGGAAAAAAGAGGGATGGGGGACACTGGGATTGGAGATGGAGAATCAGTACTTGTTTATTTCAAATCTTGGGCTGGATTGAAATAATGTTATTTTACAGTCTCTTTTTAGGGTAATCGTATCCATTAATCTTGTCCAATGTGTCCATATCCAAACTTTGTTGATCCTGAATTTATTTTTATTGGAGTCGGCTGTTTCCATGTGCTTGTCACCTGCTTCACAGCTGTCACACGCAGCACGTTAAAGAGATGCAAGTCAGCGCATTTTATCTTTCCTTGTAAATAAACCCAAAATATTTTCTAGTTTCAACGCTTCTTCTAAGTAAAAAATATACTTCAGTTTTCTCGACCTTACCCAAAATGGAGTAAAGAATGTGTGTTATTTGCTACTTGTTCCCCACATCCTCTCCAGAAACTAGTCCCTGCTGAGGGGAAGCATTTCCCGTACTTATAAAGTGTCATAAAACGTCTCATGTTCACTTTCCACGCAAATTCCCTCTAGTAAGTTTCCAATCTTCTACCAATACGTTATTTTCAAATTCTTCTTCCCATTTCTCCTTTAGGGAATTTTATACAATGGTGAATTTTTGCAGTATTTTATAGATATTTGAAAGATTTTCTTTGGCTTTATTTTTATTTTGAATCAGCTACTATATTCATTCATTTTCTGATTTATCCTTTGAAGTGTTTCATGATACAACTTCTCACCTGTAAATACTGGTTTTAAATCAGTTTATTGTTTATTGATTCTTATTTTGCCTGTATTTATTTTCAATATAGTCCATCTGGTCTCCCATTCCAGTAACAGATAAAATGTTTCTGGTGCATACAGTTATCCTTCGCTCGCCCTGTTCAAACTCAGCTGTAATGTAACCATCTACTTTCTGTACGACTGTCTCCAGAAATCTTATGACATGCAAACATCCGTTCAGCTACTGCTCAGCCCATTCTGTACCTCCACAACATGTCAACATGTGGCTGAGCAACAATGCTGTACCACAGAGGAGGAAAGAGAGGAAAACGAAACAATGCGTTCCCTGCAGTCCTCGCCACCGCTGTCAATCGATGACCTCACTGCTTACTATTTGTTTACACTGGAAATATTTTTCTGTCAACCTCATGCCAATCTCTGCGGGGAGAAGGATTCCACTGAAACACGAAACTGGCCGCACCCTGTTTCTGTGTGGTGCGCTGAGTACGTTTTTCAGATCACAACACAGTTGGCTACAGGTGTGACCCCTGTGACAGCTACGTCCTATTGATGTGAATTGGACCCTAAAGTACGGCTGCAACTAAATATTACTTTCAAACGGACATCTCCAGGTCGATTCCAGCCAGGAACCTTTGTTGCTTGTAGAGTTTTTAATCACTTTTTTTGGCTCGAGGAAAACCTCCTTGGATCATAATGGAAAGAGTCATAAATTAATTCAAATATATCCCATTTGTAATGATATCAACAAGAGAAAAGCAGGATGTCCTCACATTCGAGAAGCTGGAACTAGAGGATGTTTGAAATGTTTTCTAGATATCCTAAATTACTTTAACCATTAACAAAAAAGATTTTCAACAATACTCTTTGATTTGTTGAGTAATCATTTCAGCATCAGTCTAACAACCTAAAGCCTTCCTGCCCCAGAGACAGCACTACAGGCTGACCACGACCTCTGACCTCAATAGGCTAAATCTGTGCTTTTGACTGTTCACAAAAAGATTCATTGTTTTATTTTTTCTTATTTGGGCATCTTAGCATTGTAACCTCACAAAACATGTTAATTCATTTTGGGTGGAGTGAAGAACAAAGTCAACATTGTGTGGCTATTTCAGGTCCAAACTTTTTTACCAAATTTTGAGAAGGTTAAAATAAAAAGAACAAACAAAAAAGAAGAAGAAACGGCTTCTCAGACTTTGTAAAATGCAGATGTTTGGTCACACTGGAACATGGGTGTTAGTAAAAGTCAGATGTTAATCCAGATGTGCAGCAGTGCTTACTTGACGATGTGTATCATGGAGCTGAAGGTTCTGTTGTCCTGCAGCCAGTCGACCAACGCTCGCACTCTCTCAGACAGAGGAGTCTCCAGCTCAGGAATGTGACGCTGGGGACATCGAGAGAGAAAAAAAAACATCAACAACACTGTTTTCACTGCTGCTGTGTTCCAGAAAGGAAACAGAGAATGTGGATCCACATAATCTCTGTCGGCTACACAATGTGGTAAACAGAAACATGCCTGTGGTTTGGAATGTGGAGTTTCTAGGTGGGATGCATTGAACCCCTTTCTAGAAAAATACAATAGGCAGCATAAACAAGCGCTGACAGTTGCTGTTTGTTCTGGATCTTACCATCACGCCCACACTGTGGTAATGACAGAGCTTTCAAGGTAGCTGCATGGTTTGTTGAGAGGCAGAAAAGCAACACCAGCAAAACCTTTATTCTGTTTTATAGCAATACTAAGAGAAATGCAGCACTTTTTTGTTTTATTGTGAAACAAATCTGTGATCTCATTTTCAGGGGAAATCATGCAACAACTGGGCGGTGGTGTCTGTGTCAAACATTTCTCAGTTATTCAGTGTCACTTCCTGATATGTTGGATGTGTGTGAAATCTCCTCCTGAACAACTGAATATATTATCACCTTCTCATTTTGAAATGGCAGCTGGTTGTGCACAGTTGTGTCTCAGTGTGTCTTACTGACCATGTCGGCGGGTATTGAGGCGTAGTTGGGGCATCCCAGAACGTCTCGGATGAACATCTCGTTGCAGCATTTGCCGATCCACAAATAAAACACCTGGACAAACAGAAACAGTATCTAATCTATCCTGACACACATTAAAGACCATCAAAGTTGTTTAAAAGTATTTCTCTATAACATATGAATACATGACTAAATAAACAAGAATAAAAGTTAAAGTTAAAGTTAAATTTATTAAGCTGACTGGTGGATGGAAATGGACCTTTAAGAAACTTAATCAATATTCTAAGCACCCAATTTCTTGTTTTGATCAATGTTTTTCATCATCACAGTTTTGGCAGTATGACAAATAAAACACATTTCAAATATCTACAGCTGCCTTCCAGAGATACAACTATTCGTAACTGATAGTTTGCACTCCTATTCATAAATATTTAATTTGTTCTTGTCAGGAAAATACAATGCTTCAGTTTGGTGGTCTAAAATACCAAAATAAATAGTTAGGCTATAACACTGCTGTTATGTTAAAGCTCCTAATAAGACAAAAAGGCCTATACAAGTGCTTAAACCATCCTCGCCTGAGCTTCACTTATCCTTCCTAGAGGCCAAAAAAACACTACAATTTACTTGGAATTATTACGGAAATTCAGAATTATCTATATTTGTTAAAGCCAACAAGACAACTAGACAGATTTGTGGCAAAAGAAGATTATATAAATAAATAAATGGAGAAACCAACATAATTTCCAAAGCTCCTGACTTTCTGAGGAACAACATTCCTGCAAAGAGCATTATGAAGAAATAACACTGATAGCTTACGCTGCCACAATCCATGAGGAAAGCTCCATCTCTGCTCACCCTCTCCACAGACAGGTGGAGCAGATGAGGTTGGGGAACCACCATGTCGTTCAGATGGAGCGCCCCCTGCAGGTGCGACACAAATAGTGCAATGGATTAGTTGGCGAACACTAAAGTTTGTTCCATTTATTTAGCGGTTATCTTCATATAATGAGTACATTTATTATTTGAGGACACGTTTTCAATTTATTTAAATATTAGTCCAATGTCAGCTCAGCAGGTTCTTCACTCCCTCACTTTGATTTAACTTCACTCTGCCTAAACTGACTCATGAAATCTAATTTATTTTCGCCTGGTTGGGTCTCGTCCGTGTCCCACCTGGTCAGACATGTTGTCCAGCCGGTACAGGTCAGGATGAACCATCCGCATCAGCTGCTGCAACGGCTGCGTCTTGAACTCACACATGGCGAAGACCCGCTCGTCCAGCCGCGTGCTGGTGCCTGTCCGCAAGGCTTTCTGGAAAGAAAAGTGTATTTCTTCAGCCTAATGAGGCTTCACAGTCACTTCCTGCTTGGGAGGAGATACATTCTCATTGACTGTCTTCAGTCTGATTTTCTAAGCCACTGGGGGATTCAAACAAACACCTGCTAAAGATATGGTTTTCATTAAAAGGTGTTGTCAGACAGTGACGAGTTCTGATGATTGATGATTATCAGTCATGTCAGTGGAAACTGTTTTAATGTTTAGGGTGTACACTAATGTGGCCAGACCTGTGGGGGCGTCAGATGACGCAAAGGATTTGTGTGTCTGAAAGTGGACACACCCTGGATGTGTGAGTGAACAAGTCCTGGGTGGATGAATACAGCCATTGAACATATAGTCTTTATGACTGTAAACCCAGCTCTTATTAGTGTGAAGTAGGGGAGGTAGTGATGATGTAAAAGCACTTCACATATTGGGATGTGTAATACTAATGTAGTGGTGGATTACTGGGTGTATGTGTAATGTGTTTTAGTCGTGTGGGTGTCTGAAATCTGTTAATAACCTATGTGACACATTTACGTGCTGATGTCTGTCAAGCAGCCACACCTGTTTGAGCAGAGAGAGAATGTAAATGGGGAAGAGGCGCATGGCCGCAGGGACAACGAGGCCGGACTGCTGCAGGTTCGACACGTTGCTCTTGTAGGCGCTCACGAAATCCACCACCGCATTCACCAGGGCATCGCGAGCATCCGACAGGCTGGACGATATCGACCGGTCAATGGCTGAAACACCAAAGTGGGGAAGATAAGGCGGAGAAGAGTTCCACAGCAATGATGTCATTACTTTCTACTGCAAGAAGACTTTGACAGAAGACTCACCCATGTTGGCTAGCAGACAAGTGATGGCCTGAACATCAGCTCCGGCATACACATCGCTCAGTTGGTTGACCACCGGCAGGCACATAGTATGAACCCGGATTCGCCTTTTTCCTACAGGGATGAATGGACAAATAATTACAGACAATAATACTATTTGTAAATAGCATCATTAATATTCACTAGCATATTCAAAATTTAAAAATCCATAAATCCAATTAAATTTTACTAAGGAGTGCAGACTTTTTCAGCAGTAGTGGTTCACAGTAACACTTCACATGTTCAGCCAACAGAACCACAAGCTCCTGCAGTTGGGTGCTGCAGCAGTTGAGGTTTTAAGGGTGTTGCTCCCAGAAGTATTGAGTGGCGAACAATGTACTTTGCTCTCTGACCCACACAAATTTTCTCACCATGGTCCAAGCGTGCGTGCGTGGAGAGCGAGACAGTTTGTGTACCTTTACTGGAGGTGTAGAGAAGAGCAGCCTGGAAGCAGGCCAGAGACGAGTCTGCCAGAGAGTCTTCAATTGACATCTGGACAGCGAAGGCAGAGTCTGGGTTCACATTGGCCAGGGACAGCAGGTCGGTGGAGCGCACAAAGAAGTTACCGTGGAACGTATGGATGGATAAACCTGAGGGGCAAGGAGAGCACGACGGCAGAGACAAAAACAGTGTTTGAAAAATATACGCAAAACAAGTAAAGAAGAATATTTGCAATATGTAACACTGTTCAGTAAAGAGCTATTCAATCAGGAGTTCATGAACTTACACCATTATTGGCTATTTGTGGAGATATAAGTTGGGAACCCTCAAATATCAGACATAAATGTAAAATGGTCCGATTATGGAATAGACTTTCTAATGAATACGCTTGGGCTAATGAGGTACAGTCACTGTTTCCGATGACTGAGCAAACATTTGTTTTTAGAAATAGATTAAGATGTCATATTAGGGATATTTGAAACAAACTTTCTTTTGTATAAGGATATATGGTCTATGGAGATATGGCATAAAGCCAAATTAAGAGCATACTGTTTAATAAAAAATATTTAGAATGTATGTATGTTTTAAAAATTTACCTAATATGCAAAGATCACTTTGTGCTCAATGACATTGTACACTACCTCTAGCAATTGAAACAGGCAGGTTTGGGGGGGGGGGGGTTCAGAAACGGACAGACTGTTGCTTGATCAAAAAATGAGATCCATTTTATGTTTTATTGTCCATTGTATGATGCAATAAGGGATGTACTCTTTTCTAAGATGCTTTTGATTGATTATTTCCTTTGCTTAGATGATTATGAAAGACTTGAATTGTGCTTCAGAAAAGGAACCTTTGTTGTTGCCAGGTTCATTTGTAAAGCTTGGGAGAAAAGAAAATCGACTTTGTAAATATGAAGCAGATGCTGTAATATTATGATTTTTGTTTGTACACACAATGCAAATATGTACGATCAGTGTCTTATAAGTCCATTGGGCTGGGAACCTTCGAGTGCATGACACTATATTAAATATACTATCATCTACTATCAATACAGCACATTCAGCTGGAAAGACAGCTAAATCTGCATATTGCTTCTGTGTGTGTCTGAAGCCAGTGACAGTGTGAAGTTACCTTTAGTGCATCGTATTCTCATGACCGCCTCAAAGCCAATCTTCCTGGTGAGGTAGCGCTCCAGATCTCTCTGGAACTTCTCCAGTTGAGCTGGGTTGTGGATGTAATGGAAGGAGGAGTAGTAGAAGATGCTGCCCGCTGAATACTTGGAGATACATGCTGAAGAAGAACAGGAGAGGAATGAATGATCAGAGTGATAAAAACTTCAGTAGTGGTTCTCACACGTTTGCATGCTAATGTTAGCATTAAGCACTACGGTAAATCTCTCTCTTCCTGTATGCTTGAAAGGTTTGTCTGAAAAGGTTCTAGCTTCCCATTCCCAAGCCCCTCTGCACTTTTGGCTAAAGAGATGGACATCTTGAAATGTTGGGTGTTCTTACATAGCGAGGCGAGGTCAGCGTACTGGGAGCTGAGCAGGAAAAGATCCACGCCAATTTGTTGACCTGAGCAGTCCAGCGCAAGTTTCTTATAGAAGTCTGTGGCTGGGCCGAGGTGCTGAACTCCCTGGAAAAACACACTTATTACAATGAGAAACGCCTTTGTTCTGTGTTCTGCTCTGTAGAGAATGAAATCACCACTGAAATTAGATACACTCCTGTCTATTTTGTCCACTAAATGGTGTATGCAATGGAAAAATGATTTTTCATTGCTGGATTTGTTAAGAGTGTATTTTCCTTCATTTACATGTTTTTTTCCCCCAGACCAAATTTCTCCTGAAAGCACAGAAGCCAAAGAACAGAAAATCACTTTCCCCGAGAAGAAAGCACATCTGTTTGCAGTTTGTGTTATTCACGACTTTTGGACAGCACAGCTGTAACTTCTTGGCAGTTTATTCAGACAAAAATAGAAGACAGATGATGAAGATCAATAAATAATAGTCCAAGGATGCTCTTACTCTAAAATGAAAGGTGACGTTGTGTCTGGTAATAACAGAATTGTGGCAGGAATATAAAACTATAATAACTACATGTATATAACCTGTACTAATATATAACACAGTACTTAGAATACCAGAACAATAATTATCAATCCAAACAGTAGAGAGTGTTGAAGAGTCATTTTCTTGCTATATTTCATCTGTCGTAGCACCACCAATATTTAGAAGTCACGTTAGATTCAAAAATGAAGTAGGCTGGTAGAATGGTGAAAGACCAAAGTAAAACTTTAAAAACATTGTCAAACAAAGACAAACCGCAGCAACCATAGGAAACTTTATCATCAGTACATAAAAAAAAACACATTATAATTGTCATGAAGTACACAATATAAAGCCCGCCCTCGCATTTATACCTTAGTGCTGGATCTCTGGTTGGGGTCTTCCCTCGACTGCAGAGCACCTGCACCCAGCGTCGGCAGCTGAGTCTGAAACACCGTGACACGGCCCCCTGTAGGCGACATGAGCTTAAAGGCGGCTTGTAACGCTGGGCCGAGGGCGCTGTGGGTCTCCCTGGTCTGGCTGAACATGGCTGGCAGCGACGTCAGCAAGTCATTCACCAGCTGGAGGGAGGAAGGGAAAGAGGGAGGAATAAAATTGAGAGACAAGAATGGGCAAATAATGAGAGAATCTCTAAAGAAAGTGTTGTAGGCTATTTATGTTCCCAAACATCAAAAGGGTATACCTCCTTGCTTTCCTTTAGGTTCACCATTAGACTGTCATGAAACGGTATGAAGATGTCTGGGGGGGAAAAAACAGATCTGGATCATAGCAGAAACATTTTCTGTGACATCCTTAATATTTTTATATATAAAAAAGGACGGATTGGTATCTGCAAAACCTTTTAGTTTTGTATTACATTAAAGACATTGTTGAAAGAATTAAAGAAATCATTAGGTGAGTGATAAATATTTAGCAATTTATACTTTCTGTAAAATGAACATACAAATCATTATTGCTCTGTAGAACATAACCCTGACATAATGTGCTGCACTGTGTGTGAGCATGCCCTAAATGAGCATGCTGGATCCCAATATGTAAATAAAATATTATTGGAAATGAACAGGCTTACATATCCATCCAAATTATTATCAGATGCACACATGTGCACTAATGAAATGTTCAATGATTACATGTTTTTCTGCTTATGCAAATATTAGTAAAATCTTTATGTGTCTGAGGAGCTTTCCAACCACTTGACCACTTTATTTGCCTATACACCTCGTTTATTCCTTTATTGGCTCACTTTCGTTTCCTTTAATTGGCTCTTGGCAGGTGTGCCAAAACATTTATTTTGGACCCTGTGCCAATTACAATGAGCGGTTAAAAAGTTCCTTTCATGAGTTTGCAATGTAAACCCTGATTTCAGGGAGCGGACGTACCGTCTATGTCTGACACCACCAGCATCTGCGGCTGGGACAGTCCCTCCTGAAGGTTGTAGAAGTGGATGGTGCTGTCGAAGGTGAGGAAACCCACCCTGGTGCGTGTATCCCCGGGCAACCTGAAGCACATAACATACCTCTGTAAGAACTGGATTAGGTGGAAACATAACCGAATATCAACAGCACTCACTTATCCAGGTTCTCCAGTAGTAATTCACAGAAGTACTTTAGGTAGCCCGCTTCCACCGCATTGTGAGACACATCGAGAACAAACAGGTAGGCCGCTGGCTGAGGGGGCCGCAACTGAACACACAAGAGGATGAACAAACACGTGATCAGTGGGGATGGAATTAAGTTGATACAGTCTTAAAACAGCAAACAGGAAGTTTAATTGGAAGTCTGTAAGAGATCATTTTCATTTTCATTCCAGCTTAGCGTCACCACACATGTATGCACTCTCTTTTCTTCTGTCTGTTAAACATTAACGTTCAATAAAAGTTGTTGAACAGATGTTGTAGCACCAAGACAAGACCGCCCTCTAGTGGACAGACCATCACACTGTATGAGCACCTCAACACTGCAAAAACAGCCAAAGGTTTAGGGACAGAAGGAGCCAAAACAGATTACCATGTAGTCTGAGGAGGCAATGAACTCCACCGTGGGGTTTTGGACCTCTGGTCTCTTATGGGGCTCGCCATACGATCTGGTGACTGGGTTGTACATAAACTCATCTGGAACTGAACAAGAAAGGGGGAAAAAAAGAGCAGGTATGAAATGTGGACCACTAAATGATGAAATAATAAAAAACAGCTATAAGACTGGACACAAAAATATACAGGAAGAAGACAAAAGGAAATCAATAACATTACTTTTTGACTCAGCATAACTCATAACTGGACTTATACCATCATTGACTCGATAACATAGGTTGCACTTCCACCTCCGCTGGTCCAGGAAGGTTACGAACGGATTGATGTAGGTGCGACAGGAGCGGCAGCGCACTATCGTGTTCGACGTGATCACCGGTAACTGCTGCAGAGAGAGGAGGAGGAAAAATGAAGTAAATGCTGACGGAAAGTACAAATGTGTCTCAAAAATTTTACATTTGATTTGTTGACTTGTTTAGTCTCAATAGTGACCTTTTCAAAACATTATTCTATTCATGCCTCAGCAGACGACTGAAGAGAAGCTTTGTTTCGGTTTCTTAGGGAATGTGGATCGAACAAATCTTTGTTTTGTAGGCTTTGTTTGACCCACTTTTCTGTTTCCGTCTCGTGTTCTCAAGGACTTCTTCAGCTGGTCTACCAGGGTCACCTGAGAATATTCTACACCATTTACCTCACAATGCAGACAATATTACTTCATACCAGGCTGATCAAGTCAATTTTATTTATATTGCCCAAAAACACAAATTTGCCTCAAGGGACTTTACAGCCTGTACAGCATACAGCACCCTCTATCTTTAGACTGAAGCTTCAGACTCTAAAGCTCCCACAAAAAGAAAAGGAAATCCAAATTTGATATTGAGATTTGTCCAGTACACATTATGAAGTGGTAGTAAACAAAGCACATTTCTTTTTGGAACCAAAGCAAAGCATATTGATAGCCGTTTTTTTTAAAAATAAACTATCAATGGTGTCGGGATATAGAGATGACTGGCGGAACTGCGGAGGAGAGAGAATGTCTGTTTTATAATTCAAATCACAAAATGATCACAAGGGCAGAATGTGTGGTGTGAAACTGGCAAGGGGTGTAGTGTGTGACAGATGGTGGTGGAGTATGAAACCTGCATCCATGGTTTTACAGTCGACTACTATGAAAGCAATAGTGACGGTGTACTGAATGTGCCTTTGCCACCAAAACATTAAGAAGTCTACTGGAGACTGAAGATGCACTCGGCAGTTTCAAGGTTGTGAATCTGTTTTACTGTGTGAATATAAGTCCAGGCTAAAACCTTTTCAGCGAGCCCTTCGTAAACACTCAAACCTCTCACCACATTTGTTAACACTAACAAATGTTAACATTTAACACTGTTAGAACACAAAAGAACAGATAAGCTATCAACCTGTGCCACAGTGGCCGCTTGAGTGAACAAAGTTTTCAGCCACTTCAAATTTTTACAACCATTTCACTAAATGGTAATTTAATTTGTTAAATGGTAATTCTAGCAGAGCTGAAACTGCACCCTTCAAAAGTGTGTCCACTAAAAGTGATTGTTTTTGCCACCAACAGACTCACGCCGTTATTCTAAGCATCTGACAACATTATGGAAAGAATCCCTACAAAGAGAGACTGGTGTTTAAAAGAGAGACCCTCTTTGTTAAACCAGAAACACTTTCCAAGAGATTTCCAAGCGAGAATTCTGTTTCCTTCAAGTTCTTATTTCTTTCTCGCGAGCTATCAGTGCATCCCTGTTCTTGGTCAGCTCATACCTTCTGACACCACGTTAACGAACGCCTCTATAAATACACTAACCAATCTTCCTGCACCTCATCATCATTCTTCTCCTCCTGCCTATCCCGCTGTCACGGCACTGCAGTCTACAGCAGACTCCTAACCCACTCAGCACGTTACGAGTGAACTCAAGTTTTACACAATATATGCACGTATTCTTCTGAGTCTATAGGAATAATTCGCAATATTTTCATATAATCACATGATCCTTTTTTGTAACCTCATTTCAACCTCAATCAACCAACCAACATAAATCTAATCAAAACCTGTATTTGCAGCTCCCATAAGCTGTGCAAGGGTCCCTCTTTTGGGAAACTTTTTCTGCACAGGTTGGGATGTGTCATTTTTCCACAGAAAACAAGGAGGGAGAAGTAAAAGGTGGCAGCTTGCAGTGAGTC
This sequence comes from Nannoperca obscura, assembly GCA_036024295.1. Lineage (NCBI taxonomy): Eukaryota > Metazoa > Chordata > Actinopteri > Centrarchiformes > Percichthyidae > Nannoperca > Nannoperca obscura. The sequence goes on from JAVQJL010034986.1 coordinate 27,407, forward strand.
TTTTATTTACAGCGTGTTGGGTAGTGTTGACTATGACTAAACGTGTTCATCAATAACCTATTTTTCCATGACTGAGACGTTAATGAGGCCGATGTTACGTTGTGATTAAACACGCACCATGACTATATCAACATGCAATCATTTTGATCAAAAAAAGACTTTAGGCATCAGATGATACCTGTAAGTCTCTGAAGGGGTGGAGGAGGAGGCCCAGAGGCAGCCTGGCCTTGTTGAGTAAGGCCTGGGTCTGGGGGATGCTGGTCAGGGTACACCTGAATGTCCTGATCAGCAGAGAAACAAGGACAGAGAAAGTGTATTTGACAACACAAACACAGATTAGTGTGAGATTCCGTGTGTGTACTCAAAAGAAGTTAAGATGTTTGAATTTTGTTACAGTTCATAGTTGCTCATTTTCACATCTTTTTAATGTCTATTTTACACACTAGCTACTTTGTTAGCATTGGTAAGACATACATCTCAATAGTCCTCTACGAGTAGCCCCTTCTGCACTTACTGTGGGCTGCAGTTGACCTTGTTGAGGTCGGGGCTGAGGTTGGGTTCGGGGGCTTCCAGGGGCCGGGGGGGCAGCAGGTTTCTCTCCTGCAGCAGGTTGACCGGGCTCAGGGCCTCCACCTCCAGCTCCGGCACCCCGCTCAGCCCCCCCAGAGCTGCAGACAGCTGGGACAGGTTTGGGAATGGCTGCAGAGGAGGGAGAGGGACATAACTGGTGTTTACTCTGGTGATGAATCAGGACTGCTGTCAGCATCAGCATACTTTGTTACATTATTACTTTGTTACATTATTCATCAAAATGATTACATCAGTTTAAAAAAAAAAAGAAAAATATGTTATAACAACATCAGTCAGGACATTTTTTTACATTTTCCATCATTATTGGGTGCTACAAGTCCTGCCCACAAAGGCTCTGATTGGTTTGGTTGTTTCTGCAACTTAGGAAACAGCCATTCACGAGGACAGCAGACCTCCGAATCACTCAACTAAATTTGAGATCTGGAACCAGGCTGGTAAAAATGTGTTTCACTTGCAAATAAGAAAGAATAGCAAAAACATTAAACACTTTTTAGCATGAATTTTACTCACCTGGGAGTACTGCTGGTAGCTTGACTGGCTGTACAGGTCACGAGAGGGGGAAGAGTCGGGGTGGGAGGATGGCCCCTGCCGGCAGGCTGGCTGCATGCTGGGGTAACCATAGCTACTGTAGGGCACGGCCTGGTTGGTCATATCATTTGAAGGCGGCATGGAATCTGGGCAAGAGAGAGTTCAGCATTAAAGAAAGTGGTTTTCAATGTTTTAACATGATTACGACTAAGGTCAGTGTAGCTGCTTAATGCATTTTGAAAGTATGGTCTTTATGAGGAGAGTGTGTGTGTGTCTGTGTGTCCCATTTTCAACACAGGCTTTTACATTATTTGAGAAGTGCATCTCATCATCACTGCAGAAAAATATCACCTCTCCCGTATCTCTTCTACTGGTTGAACTTGATCCAACATGTTATGAACAAGTTGAAAGATTTGGCTGGATGTAATCAGTTTGACATGTTCTGCATAGATATATCTATATCTATATATCTATATAGATATATCTATATAGATATATATATCTATAGATATATCTATATCTATATATCTATAGATATATCTATATAGATATATATATCTATATATCTATAGATATGTATATATATAGATATATTTATATATATATATATATATATATATAGATATATCTATATATCGATAGATAGATATAAAATATGCTAACATGACACACTTTCTCTTGTCAAACTTTATTAAATTTTTCAAATCCAGAGTTATAGAAAGGTATATTTTACCCTTTTGATACATGGCTGCATGCAATGTTACCAATGGAAGTGGAATTTACTTTCTCGATAACAGCAGCAACTTTATAGCTTTGTAATGAGCAGTTTTGTAATGGGATATATTTGTCTGTATGACAAACAGTATGTTTGCATCAAAAACATACCTGGATAGTTTCCCCCTTCAAGGGAATCATAGCTGTTGGGCACTGGAGAAGCACTGCCAGTAGTGGAAGAGGACGTGTCACCCCCTGAGAGAGGCAGAAACAAAGAGTGAGACACAGAAAAGAATTAAAAACGAAATGAAAAAAACAACGGTTGCAAAATGATTAAGAGGACTGGCAGAGTAAAGAATGGAATTAATATAGTTAAACAAGGACCCACTGGGGATGACACTAAAGAAGCAAAACAAAAACAACAGCGGAAAACAAAGGCTGAAAGATAAAAAACGAAGGGCAGAGAGAATGAAGAGTAACAACTGTAAATGAAGCAAATAAAAACAAAGGAAGATAAAAAATAAAAGAGGGGGAAAGAAACAAAGAGAGTGTGTTTGGCCATGAAGAGTGCTGTGTTTGGACTCCCTTAGGCCTAAGAGACAGAAGAGAAACAGACGGAACAGGTTGGATGAAAGGATGCACTTGAACGAGCTTGCATACGAATGTTTGGTGGAGTGCACAGGAAAACTGGAGGGAACAGGGAAAACCTGGAGGACAGAAACATCAGAACAGCAAAAGATTATGTGATGAGTACAGAACGGCATTATCATCATCTCTCCACAGTCCATTGTCTTCATTCACACTGTCTAATCCACACACACACACACACACACACACACACACAC
>JAVQJL010034990.1:0-18070 GCA_036024295.1 Nannoperca obscura
CCATAATTCCAGCACAAACTTTTACCTGACTGAATTACTAAAAGCCGCGGTGAACGCAGATAATACGATGACTGAGGAGACACTCGCCAGTGTGCTGACGGCACATTTCCTTTTAAAAAGCTTCCAAATGGAGGTTTAGATAAAACCAAAGTTGTGTGCACATATTGCTTGCCACCGAAGCACAACAAGTCTGAAGTACCATCTACGGGCAAAGCTTTGCCAATGTTAGCAAAGATGCTAGAACTGAGACAGGACAAATATTGTACTTGTACTACATTCATCTGACCAGTATTGCAGATACAGATTTCATATACAAAACATCAGCTCGTAACATGTGAGATTATATATTAAAGTACCAAAACATGTCATGTACAAATAATTCTAATATTCAACACCAAACGGCAGACAGTCAAAGTTACTTTTAACTAATGGAACTAGTGGAGCATTTAGTAAAGCATGTGTAAATGGGCAACTGTCAGCAGACATGTTCCCCACCAAAACATTATATGATCATTAAATGTCAATGTTGTCTTTTTGCATGAGGATAATAATGCAGGGCTGTTACTTATAACAGGAACAATTCCAGTGGTATATAAGTCAAATGTATAACTTTTGACTTTTTAAATTCTGGTTTATTACAACATGGACCTTGTTTGTGGTTTTAGACATCATTTCTATTGGTTATAACATTGTATTCACTAAGATAAATGCTGAGATCTGGGAATATATAGCAACATCACTATAAGGTTAACAGTTTTGAAGGCAATACTGAAAGTGAGGTACCCAAAATGTCAGTAATAATATACAATTGTACAGGAAGCTGGTCTCTGAACTGTGATGGTTGTTTTGGCTAATAAATTTACCATTTACCTTTATTTTGTCTTCAAAAAAATGTCTAACCTGGGAGTTTGTTTTAAACCTGTCGGGTCATCTGACTTCTTGTATTTCTTTTCTCATCTGCCTTTTCTATCAGTACAATGTTATTATTACTAATAGGAATCACTAGGAAAGGCAAAAGTAGTAATCCAATAAAAGTGTTTCCTGAGACGTGGAACAATCAGAATTGCAAAGAACAGTAAACATGCAATAATCTTACAAAGTGACATTATATATATATAATATAAAATGTCATACTTGTTAATAAGTTAAAGTCACCATGTCTGCACACATGAGGGCCGGAGTGTGTTGTCTGTCTGTTATTATCTGACGGTGTGAAATACTGCAGGGTTAACTGTAATTTACAGGCCTGAGCTTTCACACTACACTTTCCATAATATCAGGGGGATTTACAGTTTAATCCAGGGCGTCATTGGCAAGTTATTGAATTTAATTATGAAATAATATTTTGGTTACATCATGTTTCAGTATTGTTGTCTGGCATGTTGACTGGAATCAGGGAACATCTATGTGTTTGTCCCCATGCATATTATGTGTGTGTGGGTGGGTGCGTGTATCCACATGTGCTGCTCCCCTTAGCAAGTTTTTCCCATGCCTCATCCTTTGCTGATCATCATGAGTTTAGCTAAACCTTTGAAAACCACAGTGAAGTAAAGCTTTGCTGGCTTTGTTAGGTGTTGAGTCCACCACAGTCTGGGTGGCAGACTGAGGGCTGAGACTGACTCAGCTGAGAGCCTTGTGACTTGTGCCGTGTGCCCGGGCTCGGACGGCTTGAAGTCTCATCAACACATCTGATTGAGAAGCAGAGAGAGGTGGGGGGATGCAGACTGGCACAGAGCTGGCTCAGACTTGGCACAGGTCACTGGATCAGGGGCAAACTTCCTTTAATGAATGAGAGCTGTTTTGGGATGCAGCTTCGTAGCAGGGTCTTTAGCACGCACTGTGGGGGGTGGAGAGGTAGCGAGTGAATGGATATCATATTTTGCATCTTTAAAAGCCAACTTCAACAAAAAGAGAGACGTTTGTTCCCCTGCCTGACCCAATAATGCACGGCAGGACCCAAACGGGGGCGCCATGCTAATGAGAGCATAGTGAGCTGGCAAGGCAAGGTGGGGGGATGGGGGTGGAGTTGACGTATAGGAGGGGGAGTTGGGGCATCTATAATGAGAAGTGAAGGGCCCCCCCTTTCCCAGCAGTGGCCCCCGTGGGCTGGTTTTTGAGGGGTCATTTCGGGCTCTGCTGCAGATTAATGATGGGCCACATACCAGCAGATAGAGCGGGGTGGGGGGGGCAATGTGATGGTGGGGAGGGTTAACTAAGACAAAAGTAAAGCTGTGGAAAAATGCTAATTCACCATTGGCTTGGAAAAGGGGGGGTGGGGGGTGGCAGGGGAGGAGGCGACGACAAAGAGACAGGGGGTGGAGGTGGAACGAAAGGCAAGAGTGTAGCGTGCGAGAGATATTTTGGGAAGGGGGCTTAGAGTATGTGTGTGTGTGTGTTTGAGTGTGGGCACGCCTGAAAGCTGGAAACAAAGACAGAGAGCGAGGCCTCGGATCCCGGGGCCTCCAGCGCAGAGAAACTCGACCCCCTGTTGCATGCTGTTCTGATTAAAGTCTGAAAGCTCATGATAGATTTAACCCAGAGACTGTTGGACAGTGACATAAACACTCAAACAGCTCCGAGTCGCCTCTAAAAGGTCCAACGTGTAAAAGCAGCACAGGGCCCCATGTTGGAACACTGGCTCTGCACCACTGGCTTTGCTTTAGCAGTGATTTATTTGGAACAAAGAATTAAACAATCTGAAAATGTGTCATATTTTTAAATGATGCAGAAGCATCAGTATACCAGCCTTAGGATTATAGTGAAATCTTTACATCCAATGTGATTTGTCAACTTTTTATTTGCAAATATAGTGTATAATAGATAGTGAGAATATATTATTTGGTAACTGTGAGAAGTCCTATAACATATTTCATTAGATGGAACCTAAATATTGTCCTGTTAGAGTGCTGATAAATAAATTCTCTCAGTTAAAATTATGAAAACTCCAAGATCAAATTTGGTCTTACTAAGGCTTCCATACAGTAGTGTGAGTCCTGACAGACACCCATGCAGCCAGAGGAATAGGAGGTGGTCTTGCATTACTACTGCTTTCAGGTGGTTCCAGTGTGGTTTCTGTTGACCCACTTTTCCTCCTGTCTGCTGGCTGGACAACACTGCGGTTTAGCAGCAGCGAGAGTTCACACCCTGGGAATAGCTGGCAGCCATTGAGGGAGAGATGGTGGATGAGCGGACCACTGTAAGAGTGTGATTAATGAGCGAGTGTTATGGCAGCACCGCAGAGAACAAAGAGACTAATCTACAGCACATGGAGAGTGGAAACACCGCACATACCAGAGGGTGGATCTAAAAGCTACCCACGTCTGCTGGTTAGTAATAGAGCTGAGAACACCGGCTGCGGACATGCTGAAGGTGAATACTTGTCAACTGATGTTGTGTTTCATAATGTGCACTGCACAGAATGCTCCTGCAGCTTCAAAGTATCAGAAAATAACATCCAAGCTGAATGTAAAATAAGATAAGCTCTGAATAATGTGTGCATGGACACATTCATGTACGTTCTTGTGTGTGTATGCAGGTGTGTGCGTGTCAGGCATTGATTTATGTCAGAGTGTGATGGCATGGTTCATCTGGTGGGCTCAGGCCTCGAGCGTCTATTCACTCTACTGTCTGTGACAGGTGTTAGCGTGTGTGTGTGTGTGTATGCCTCCACACAGGCTCAGTCTCTCACCTCACCCATAAATCACACACTAGGGCTAATTGATTCAGCTCGGGTTCTTACGCTGCTTCCCCACCAAATCCTTAAAGAGGCGTCCAGGCTGCTTTTTAACAGAGTGTTGGGCTCTGTTATGCAAGCCTCCAAAAATTGCTCATGTTCTCTTCAAAAGACTCTACAGAGAGGCGGCTGATTCATGACCTATGGTCACACAAACCCTCTACGGACCACTGAGCTTTTAAACACGTTGTTTGACTGTGTGTTTAGTGAACGTACGGTTTTCAACATCCAAATGTTAAATGAAGTGGTAGGTGATCTATGATCTTTAATTGGCAATCATCATAATAAAATAAAAAAATCACCAATCAAAGTTGTTGCAGAAGAGCAAGAGATAGCACACATTCTTCTTCCTTGTCAAAACCTGGCACCAACATTACCCACAATGCAACTTGGTCACCAACAGATGTTATGTTAGTAGCAGCTAATGTTGCCACAAGCTGCTGGCCTCATGCAGAGATGAGGAGTGGGCTACAGAGGCTCTCTAACTCCGGTTAAGTAAATTATCTCAGTGAATCTTAAATCTACATTATTCTTTTGTCAACATTACATTATCACTGCATCACAACCAAACCAACCACAACTCAGTGCAGCCCAGATGTTCTTGATGATGGATTACAACTGAAATAAGTTTCAAGAGTATGCTAATGGTTTTTCATATTGTACAGAAATGAATGGAAACTAAAGGCTGCCTGGAATAGTAAAATCTATATTTAGATTTCTAAAACACAGTGCATGGTTTGCATGTGGTTAGCTGTGATGTAAAGCTGTGTTCTATGATCTAATGATTTGCTGTCAGGTTTTTCTGGCTGAGTCTGTCTCTTTTTCTGTTTTGGAGTTGTGTTTTGTCTGTGGGTCCAGTTGGATGCAATCTGCAGGCTGGCAGCTAATGAAAGAGCTCCCTGGTTCATCCATGATGCTCCCCAGCTGCCGTCCGGCCGACTCCCTCCGTGGGCCTCTGTCTCCAGCCCTCCTCGGTGGGGTAAGACCTGATCAAGGTTCCCTCTGTGATGTGGGCTGCCCAATAAAAGACAATACTAGCTGGATTCCCAGGCCCAGTTTCCCCCTGAGTCTTTATCTTTCACAGCGATGGCTGAGGGTGAGGGCTGCCAGAGAATTAGGTTTCACTCTGCTCACACAGACTGTCTCGCGCTTTGACTTGCTTGACTGTGGCAAAACCCCGGGTGGAAGGAGCTAAAGCAGCTGTGTGTGTCTGTAGTTGGGTTTCCATCTCAGCATTTTCCATTCAAATCAGGAGGGGCTGATTGAAATGCATATGGGTTTTGCAAAACAATTCCACATTATCTTCAAATAGTTAATAAAGGATAGGTTCCAATTTTCTATTCTATTCTATCTTATACAATACTCTGACTTGAGGTGGAAGGTTTTGTACCAGCTTGAGGTTGGAAAATCTCTTCAACCACATGTCATCATGGCACTTTGAACAGCTGCGACTTCTTTACAACTGGGCAAGCTCAATCTGCTCAGGAACAACATGTGATACAAGCTAAATCTCCAGAAGAGCTACTGAAAGACCTTGTGGGGAAATTATTTTGTCAACACTGGATGTACAACATTTTGTCATATTTAATGCCAATGTTTTCCCTATGCCCTATTTTAGCTCTATGGATAGCAATGTCAGTCTGTCGGTTTGTCAACCACCTCTTGGTCCAGAGTCAGACTGAAATATCTTTGCAACTACTGGATGGATTGCCATGAAATTTGGTGCAGATATCCACAGTACCCAGAGGATGAATTCTACTGGTGTTGATGATCCAGAGTTTTAATCCAGCGTCATCATCAGGTTAAAATTTTTATTAGTACAATACTGTGGTTTATGACCAAATACTTTTAATTAATGATGTACCCATCAGCCTCACCTGTATGTTTAGTGCTAATTAGCAAATGTTAGCATGCTAAGACGATAAACTAAGATGGAATGCAATGGTTATATTTACTAAAGATCAGCATACTAGCATTGTCATTGTGTGAAAATGTTAGCATAGCCTCACAGAGCCTCTAGTGTGGCTGTTGAGTCTTGTGCTGTGTCCCTAATCACGTACTTGCATACTCAAACTTATTATTTTGAGTGCATAAGTGCATTCACACTGGTAAGTATGGCACAAATGCAGTGTACTCGGATAATGTATCCAAAATGGTCATAATGCTGAGTGTGGAACGCTGCACACTTCTCACCCTGCGATTGTTACGGCTAAAAGTAAAAGTACGTCCATTATTCATTAATATTTAATCATTAAATCAATTGAAGTCAAGTGAGCAAACAGGCCGACAGATATTTCGGCATGCAGCGATTGTGGTGAATTGTTGTTGATAATGCTCCGCGCGATTGCAATCCACCTTTAAAAAGACGAGGTTTGTGATCATCATTTCCGGTGAGTGCACAACAGCAGTATTCGATTTGAGACAACACTACCCTGTTAAAATGAATGCACTACACCGTCAGTACATAGTTTGCACAGTACACTGCATGTAAGTGTACTAATGAAAGTACACAATTTGAGACACAGCACTGGACTTCGAAAAATTATTTTAGATCTACAATAAGTGCACATAGCAACTATAGTAAGGTAGGGAAAGATAGTGGTTCCTATAGTGGTAATGGGACAGATACTCCAGCCTCCTGCAAAAACATCGGATACACTAAATGCCCATCCACCACCAAACCCCCATACCCTTCCTAGTCTATACATACATTTCTGAATTGGCGCTGAACATTGGCACTGGATGTAAATCGTAACCTGTGGAATCATCCAATATAAACACAGCTTCCACAATTCATTGCAATGCATTCATCCTCTTAAACGTACTGAACGAATGTTGAATTGTTTTGAACAGTGAGACTGAGTCTTAACCATTGAGCTAAGCATGTAGTTACCAAACAAATACATTTTCATCACTCCACATTGAATGGTTATTTTGTTGACTTTCGCAACTCAAGTGAGTCTGAACATTCTTTTCTTCCATATCCACTTGGACTGCTGTCATAAGTCACAGATATTCCGCCTTGTGTCTGTGGGCATGTTGGAGTTTGACGAACTCCTGACTGAAGTTAAAGCGCAAGCCTGACCTTTCTCTGATGCAACCTGACGACATTAATGAATGCGTCTGAGTATGTAGGTGTAGTAATGTACATGTTTTTATTTACAGCAACCCAACAGCTGCCCTGACTGCTCCCCGCTTCACCGTCGAAACAGGAAAAGCCTTATATAACACATTACACACAGTAAAAGATTAACATGCAGTCAGTGAGTTAATCTTGTGCACAAACAGACACAGAAACAGGTGTGCATGCAAACATACACGCAAATCTGCACTGAGTTGAAACACATGTGCATTTGTGTAACGGTACACACAAGGACAAACAAATCTAAGCTGAAACGCAGAGTCGATTTTATACTATGGTCAGTCTGTCATATACAAAAACATGGATACACCACACACAAACATCCCCGGACAGAGTTCACCCAGTCATTCCATCCTTGCGGCAGTGAAGCTGTTTTTCCATCACTGGGCTCTTAGCGTGACTTCTTGGTCCAAACAGCAATGAAAAATTACATGGGTCCAGGTTATTAAAACTGTTATTAGCACGGCCAATTGGGGCTAAACAGGACCTGACTGTCACACTAATGACAGGGTGACTCTGGGCTGGGAAAAGGGGGGAGGTGGGCTCCTGAAACCTCTGACCATCATCAAGCAAACAGCCCCGTGTGATTCCCCACCACTAACATCCATCCACCACCAACCACCCCTTATCCCTCCATGTGCTCATAACTCTGTAGATGCTCTGCTGCATGAGACAAATAAAACTGTGGTATTGACATCTGAAGCCACAGATACACACAGAATTAAAGACAGAAAACAAAACAAATAAATACAGACATATGGATGCACATATATGCATATTAAGATACATTTTCATACAAATACACATTTGTAGATAAATATACACATAGGCAAATGCTTCAAAATAATATTTTTCTGTGCCTCAGTTCTTTTTCCAGTACAGTTGCATTGTTGGCATATTTATTGGGGGGGGGAGCATTTTCTTCTTCTACCCCACAACCTCTGTATTCACTAGCAAGGAACACACCCTCCATATGATACGATTTATTGAACAGAGGTACATGTCGAATGTTTGAATATTGCTGATGGTTTGGGGAGGCTTTGTGGGGTCGTCCGCCGTGGGGACGTCCGCCGTGGCACTCGGGTACGACGAACCCCCTTCAGGACCCTACCGAGAGAATAGAGTAAAAGGGGAGAAAGAACAGGAAAAGCGAACAAAAAGGGATGGGCGGGTGGGGCGCAGTAATTGAGAGCGAACGAGAGATGGTTACGTAGGGTATTTATACGGAAATGGTGTAGTGACGTGGTTGACGTAATGGGGGTGTGTTCCTGCTCCCGAAATTCCGCTAAATAGCAACAATTCACTAGCAAGGAACACACCCTCCGTATGATACGTTTAAAAGATTTATTGAACAGAGGTACATTCAGAATGTTTGAATATTGCTGATGGTTTGGGGAAGCTTTGTGGGGACGTCCGCCGTGGCACTCGGGTACGATAAACCCCCAAAAAGCCTCCCATAACTGGAGAAGAGATGAAGCCAAGCCTATGCTAGCTGCTGTTGTCGTTGGACGGCCGAGAGCACCGGCATCCCGGTGCCGGTGTCCCGGCCGGAGCTAGCTGCTTTGGTTGCTGGAGGTTGGTAGCCGCTAGCATCTGCCATGCGCAGTAATCGAGAGCGAACGAGGGACGGTTACGTAGGGTATTTATATGGAAATGGCGTAGTGACGTGGTTGACATAATGGGGGTGTGTTCCTGCTCCAGAAATTCCGCTAAATAGCAACAATAACCAGTGGTACATTAAGTCAAGTACTTTACATTTAATGCTTATCCTTCTTCTCCACTACATTTATTTGACAGCTATACATTGCAGACTAAATTATAAACTACACAACGGTAGGAACACCATAGAAACACCAAGAGATAAAATGTATTGATTCCATGCTGGGAAAGTTTGAGAGTGATGCATAGAACAGAAACAGAATAGAATATACATTATGAGTGAAGGTAATATACACCATGTGTAGTGACACAAGGTGTGAACACAACACTGGCAAACTTACTGTTTTCGTATCCAGCCGACACGGAGCAGCATTAGAATTCAGTCAAATGTAAGTCCAATGTTCACGCTTCTTTTAGCTCAGTTTTGGTCTCCAACAATTCCTGAGGAAAATGTCTGTCTCACCACCTGGTCACTAACGTTGTCTGCCTGTAGTTAGGTGCAGGGAAGGATTTTTGTTATTTGGCAGCCAAAAATGACACAGATGAGAGAGTTAACCAAAACTGTACAGTTGAGAGCCGTAAAACCAAAATGAGTTGAAAGGCGATGTAAAGCCTTTCAGAAGAGTCTGATGATAGTTCTCTGTGGGTTCATCACTATGAGTGACACCTTTCACTTAGTAGTCATGTGATCCATTGTTAAAATAAAAATATAGATTTTAGCAAATAGCTTTAGGTACATTACTATGTACATTATTAAGTTATTAAAGTAACATTTTGATTGCCTCCACCACTGTGTATAACTGTTCATAATCACCACTATATCCTTGGTTAGATTTGACTAATCAAAACTAAACAAAATAAAGTCTAAATTAACACACGACGGTCTGGTGGGCTAGCAGTTAAGATGCATCCCATATCACTATAAACACATCTTGTTTGTACCAGTCTCCTACTCCCCATGTTTCCTGTCTGCATCTACACTGTCACTATCAAATAAAGGCAAAAGGCCCCAAACGAAAAAAAGCTTTAATAAAGAATTTGTTAACACACTTCTGGCGAGCCTCTGATCGCTGTCCTTTCCACATGATTACCATTTTACCCAAAGAGCACCCAACCCTACAATCTTAAACATTCTCAGATTTTTTCCCCACCAATATCTGCTTTAAAATAATAATACGAAAGACTTCCAAAACTGACAACATGTATTTACAGAAATCATTCAAAAGCCAATAAGCACATATCAAATTTCTCTTTCCTCCTTCTCAGCTTTCTCTTTCTGACCCACCGTCTCACCCACCTCTGTTTCCCCCTCGTTCTCTTTACAGATTGAGCCCTGCAATAAACCAACTGAATAGTTTCATACAGAACACACACACAGCACAAAACATAGCTGTAGCCCAGCGGTGGCCGATGCTGACCAGCTACAGTGGAGTTCAGCTGGAGCCAGGGAGACCACTGTGGTTATCGTCATGTCTCAGTATCCAAAACACAGTCATGCTAACTCCCCTACCCCTCCCTCCACCCCTGAGGCTAATCCATTCAGATATCCAGACACACAGTGGACATCAAAACTCTACACACCCTCAAACTCTCTAGTTTGTTTTATTGCCTTATAGCCTGAAATTAAGACAATAAATAACACGTTTTGGATCACATTTTCACTTGGACCTACAGCAGGAAATAGAATTAGTAAATACTTACCACTGGTGAAAATAAGAAGTCAAAATGCTGTAACACAACTTTATACATAACTTTTTAATCATCTCAGTGAACCACACCATTATTCAAGAGGCCGTTAAAACCAAATATGTATAAATCATTATGATTATTACAAATCACAAACTTTAAAAGTAAAAGTTGAGCATTCAAGAATAAACTTTGTAAACGTGTCAGCATCAAGATGTACATTCTCTTTGGCGTTACCAAAGTAGTCTATCTTCTCTAGTATCAAAACTAATACTCCTTTAGGGAGTGTTATATTATTAAACATGTTGGACTATTATTACAGATGCATGGCGAGAAGGTGGCATTTTAATAATTTACATTCATTTTAATGTAGCTATGTAACTACTACATATTATTGGGTAGTTAAATTTATAATATCTAATAATTAAAGCTGTGAAATAAATGTATTGGAGTGAATATTTTCCTGAATAATACTTAGCTAAAGTACGAGTACAGTACTTGATTAGTTATGTTCCACCAATATATTTATGACTTACACTTTTTAGCTTCAGATATGGATTTGCTGTACATGTGAAGAGTTGCATTAAAGACTAATGAATTATATAAATGTTACATATAACTTTGCCCATGAAATCCAGTTGTAAATTGCATTTATTATGCTGTTTTTATGACTGAACAACAACATGTGACTTAAAGTATCTTTAACTCAACTTTTACTCCAATCAAATCATGTCAGTAACCTTTCTGATTCCATGCAGGCTCAAGGGTCAACACCTACATTGTGAATTGTTTATGAAAGCAGCATAAACAGTGAGCAAAATGGGCATCTATTTCTATTTACTCTTTACATCCTCTTTCCCTATTACAGACAATAGGGCACAACCAAACGTGATGTACACGTGATGCACAGAGAGGCATTCTGATAGGATCAAACACATATACTGTATATACGTACAGTATATTATTATAGGTATAGTCAAATTAAAATATTGTCCTTTCCATTCTGAAGGTAAAACAAACTAGTAAATATTAAAAGGCACTGTATGTGGATTGAAGACACCCATTGTACATAGATCCCTATTCAACCGTCCATCCATCCATTCATCCATTCATTTGTCCAAAAATGCAAAGAAGCATCAAAAGATTATTTCCAGCTCAGGCTTAACACATGGAGTGGGTTTGAGTCAACAAACAAGAAGTCTGCTCTATGAAATACGAGTCCAAAAACAAAGCTCTCCGTTCAGTGAAACATCACACACACACACACACACACACACACACACACACACACACACACACACCTCAGTCCTAAATCCCCCACATGACACACTCGTTCTCTCAAGACCCTTCACCTTCTCCACTTCCAACAGTTAATCACACACATGGGGTTGGGAGGGAAGTGAGTTGGGGGTGACACTGGGGCAGCAGTGAGTTGTGGTCCTTCGGACAGTCAATGCTGACAGAGCTGGTGAATGTTAGCGTGCACGTGCGCATGGATCTCCTCTAAGATTTACCCACAATCCCTTGCCTCTTCTCTGTGTTTTTTTGACCTCGGTAATGGTGGATGTCACGGCCAATCGCCTGAGCCAGCCACTGATTTACTCCATGTGGCGCTTTGGCTATTGTCCAGCCCAAGAAGCTGCCATGACCCTTGACCCCTGACCCCTAGGATCTGCCCTGTGCCCTAACCAGAGGACGGGGCTGGAGTTGTTGCTGAGGGGAGAGGCGACATGGGGATTAGACCAGACTGAGTGGTTTGTGTGTGGAAATGGATATTCCCACAATTCCAGAGTCCCTGACCTCACATCTCACAACCAGTTGTGATGTACATGTATCTTAATAGTGTTGGAGAGGTTACACTGGAGAGGGTTAGCAGTCTCTGCTGCTGACATCTGATGGGATCCACACCATGTAGTTTGGTTTTGATTAGTTCTTTTTTGTACAACTGAGTAATACTAAACTTTCAAACAATTCTTGTTTCTGGAATGTTTTGGTCATGGAAGTGGAAATACACTCAGTGGCCACTTTATTAGGTACACTTGTAAAATGTAATGCAATACAATACAACAACTCAACCATAAATTCTACCCACACAAAGATAATAATGTTCAGTTTTGAGTGACACTGATTCTCTAAGTTTCAGGATCACTTTGGGAGTAATTCACACAAAACAAATTAGGTTTCTTCATCCCACTGGTTCCTAATTTAATAGACGTGCAAGAATGAACATTTGTAATCCAAAGTCTTACAATGTTCAAAAAGAGACAGTCAGGATAGTCAGGAATGAAAGAAAAGATGATCAAACTCAGATTGGAATAAACAATATTTGCAATCACATGTGAGGCTCCGCTTTCACCTTAATGGAAACCTCTCCGGTAATTACACAGACTAAGCACATTTTAAAGGTTTCCCTGCAGCCATCTAAGCTCTGCTGTATTTGCAGCCTGATGTGACAAACCTCAAACAGCACTGCTATAATCACAGAGTGACAGTCAGTGGAATATAGAGTCATGTGACCAGATGTACCACCCAAAACAACCATGGCATGCTTAAATATAGGATGGGCATCTGAGTTATAACTATTGGCTTTATTAATGTTTAACAAATCATGTATTATTGTTTTATAGATCTGCAGTAAAATAAGTCGGGGTCATTGGGGTATTTTTATACTCTTTCCATACACACACACATGCCAGAGCTGTCTGTGATCCAGACTATATATATATGTCCTGCGTACAGCCAGGTGGTCGGTGCACGGTGTTGGTACATGGCCGGAGCTGATGACAGAGAGTGAGCAGACAGACAGCAGCTGTCAGTCTAGCTCAGCTTCAGCCAAACACCACCAACACTGATACACATCACCAATACCCCAAGGTCCACGTCTGGGTCATGGAGCTCTAGAGTTCACAGTGGCCTTTAACTCCAGTCTGCCCTTCTCACACTGAGGTATATTTTCAAGTGGCTGTTCTCTTAGAAGGAATCTGGTATGGATACAATGTTTTATTTTAACCCTTTCACAAGACATTATGTTTCTACTGTATGCACCTAATTTGTTTTCCCATATTTCTTCGAGGGAAACAAAGTCGCTGCCGGGATCGCAGATCAGGTGACGTTTTCTTTGAGTGAAGGAACTGCGACATATTTGTGATAAAAGAGAGTGAGTTTTACATCAGACGTCCTGTGTGTGTTTAGGTTAAGACAACAAAAGCACTTTGATAAAGCTTGGGGAAAGATTATGCTTTTGGTGTTAATGAATGTTAATGAATTAAACACAAAGGCCCTTGTGCTGTAAGTCAGGTCCTAACCCTAACCACAGGCTCTGTGTACCTAAAACATATATACAAAACATGAATCACACTAGTTGTGGATATTGTATTGCAACTTGACTGGCATGTTCTTTAAAAACAGGTCCTCATTATGATGATAAAAAAAAATAATCCAGGCATCATTTGGTGTTTAATCAAGTAGCATATAAATGCCATTTTGAGGAGACAGGGTTGCTTATTGTTGACTTGTTCAAATCTTCAATCACTGCATAGTGATTGCTTAAGTATTGCTTAATATTGCTTAAGTAAGTATTTGCTAATAATACTTCAAGTATCAAAAGTAAGTAGAGAAGTACTCAATGTAGAGAGTGGCCCCTGTGAGTGTGATGCTATAAAAAAATCAGATTATTAATACTCATATATTAATTTGTAACTATTTGGTTGACTGAACTATTTTATATACTGTTGTAGTTTAATGTACATATGTCAAATAAATGCAGTGCAGTAAAAGTACAATATTGGACTCGAAGTAAAAGTAGCATAAAGTGGAAATACTCCAGTAAAATTAAAGTACCACACACTTGTACTTGAATAAAATACTTGAGTAAAGGTGCTTAGTTACATTCCACCACTGATTTGATTGGTGATTTCTTAGAGGTACAGTACAGTAACACTACAGTATAATACATTTTCTTATCCAGTTTTCATTTGTTTCTTATCACACTATTATCTTATATAGCCTACAAACCATAGGAAATATATCTTACACATGTACTGCATATTATTATATTATAATATGTTATTATTATTATTATTATTGTTATTATTATTGTTATTACATTGCTTTTTATTTATTACAATTTTTCTTTATGCTTATAAAGTTTACTGCATGGATCCAGTTTTACCCCATGAGATTATTAACATTTCATTTCATCTTCTTGAAACTAATGATTTTTTGAAAGGGAAACTTAAGGCTTTTAGTTTACCATCCTCACATTTTACGATTCTTCCCTGACCAGACTGCAAACCGGCACTTAACCCAACACAGACCTTTGCCAAAGACTAAGGCTGTAATTCAAAAGCCCCCCTGTGTGTTAGTTATATAGGCTATCCCCCAGTTTACTTCCCTGTTCCGCGTGACTGGCATGGCGTAGACATAGGCCCTCTGTTTGACAGGCTCCAGTTCCACTGGCAATATAAACCTGCAGGAGCTGGGAAATATAACAGGGCAGTCACATTCTTGCATAGAAAATGTATACACACAAATAACATAATGGCTGGGTCTTTCTTGTAATGTGTGCGCTCAGTGAGACTTTACCTGGTAAAATAAAGATAAACATTAATAAACAAGTATCTACATACATACAGACATAGACTCAAGAGAGTTAGAGAGCTTAAGTTAGAGGGAATGCATGGGAATGATACAGGGCGTCTGGAGCAATAAAGGCTGGTACCAGCATTCAGAGTTTAAGGGCCAACAGGGCTTCAGATATGAATCTCGCCCAAGCACTGCGAACTCTGACCTTCTGCCAGAAGTCCCTGCGGGGTGCAGTGCACTTATTGTCTTCATATTTCTGCCCAACTCTCCCTGACCTCCTCTGTCTTCCATCTGCACAAGTCCATTACGTCCATTTATTTCATCGCTACAACTCTCTCCACATAAACTGCTCTTTTTCTCCACTCCGCTCTATTCACTCTCTGTCGTCCCCGTCCATTCATGGCCCGAACAGAGCCATCGATTCATCGGCTGGACATGACGGTATTGTGTTAGAATGTGGGGATGAGAAAGGGAGAAAGAAGAAGAGTATGCTCAGCCATTAGGGCGACACGAAAACGTGGAGCGTGGTCCTGAGGTCAACATAGGGGACAGAGGACAGGGGGTGAGTGGAATCAATGTGGGACCAACTTTAGACAATTATGTGTGTTGCAGGATATTTTGACCTTTCAGGCAAAGGATACCATGGTTCAAAAGGATTCCACACTGATTTAACACCCATCAGTCATCCACTGTAAGCTGGAACAGATTTTACGTTACATGTCATGGGAAAAGGTCTTCTCCCTATGCTAATTTAACATCCATTACTCATCCATTATATCTAACAGAAACAATGATTTTACATTATATGTCAAATGGAGAAGGCCTTTGGGGGCTCTTGTAATCTCTTTCCATCATCCCTCATATGTATATTTGTCTCAGCATTTTGGTTTTGTCTGTTTGGTCTGCCCCTTATCAAACACAGTGATATTTCATGGGAAAAGCCTTCATGGGGTCTTTTTAGACAATTGAAGAGGGGGAATTCAACTCACTGGCAAACTTATGGTAATGATTACAGTATAAAGACAGGATGTGAGCTTCAACTAGCTTCAACAAGACAGCACTGTCCAACAGGAAGATGTTTCAGTGGGTCTGTGTGCTGCAATGTGCTCAGTCTTATGCTGATTAGATGACTTTATTTATCCTTTCTGGATACACACTCAGCTCTGTGTGTGTATGTATTTCTTCTCTTGAGGTCAGAGAACTAGGGTGACATTGCACTGGACACACAGCAGGGTGTCACATTATGTATAGAAACCTATACTGTACTGTAAACAACAAACAGGTTTTTTTTTGTAAATGTAAGATCTCCAGCCCCGTGAGGATCTTCAGAGGGAAATCTGAAGGTTTCCACTAGCGTTCATTTCAACAGCTCAGTGCTTTTAATCATGACATCACCTCGCTACATGACAACAAACAGAGCAAGATGTAACCGAATAACCTTTTAGCTTGGAGACCATCAGCAACGCTCTTGGACTCTTTCTCCTCATGCTCCTCCAACTCCTCCAAGACCTACTCCTCTTTCCCCTCTGGTCTCCTGAGACCTCCAAGTCGCAGATGAGGGAGGAAGGAAGGAGTAAGCTCATAGGTAGGGTGATGCATTTGTGTCTGGAACCTAAAAGATTGACATTCTGGCTGGGAAAGTATAGACAGAAAAATGAATGTAAGACCTTTTTATAAACTACTGAGAAGGTACTTGACTCCAGACTTTGGCAGCCTCTTTAGCAGGCCTGCATACTTTATTTTCTTCTTGTTGGGGTTGGAGGTGGTAAATGTTTTAATCAATGTAAATGTGGTCATTGTTCAGCTTTGTTCAGATCCCTCATTTTGAAAAGCACGTTCAACTCCTGTGTTAAGAATTTCCAATGGTGTCTTACGTGTCTTTGTGTAAACTTTCTTTCACCCTCCTGGCTATTACTGTGAGCAAGAATGTGTTTTTAGTGAACCTGCCTGCTTAAATAAGGATTGAGGAGTTCCATCTCGACCCTGCTCTGGTCGGCCCTTAGCAACACACATTCCAGTGCATCATGGGCCACGTAGCCTCACAGCCTAATGATGAGGTGAGGTGTGATGGGAGATGAAGTCATCAGGCGAGGGGAGGTGGTGGGAAAGCAGTAGTGGCAGTCATAAATCAGAACTTATTGTCTATGTGGCTGAATGTGTATGTGAAGGAGTTGTGACTGGGTGGATGTGAAGGCGTGATGAAGGTTCAGCAAAGGGTGGTGGTTGGGGTGGTGGTGGTGGTGGGGGGGGGGGTCAATGGAAGGGGATAAGGGATGTGAGGGAGATCAGGGTGCGGTCAGTGTGATGTAATGCGCTGGACATCTGTGCTCCGATGACAGACAAGACACGCCGTGTTCCGGCACCAGGAGTACTCAGACACACACACATACACTCCTCCCTCCCCCAGGGAGCTGTGGTGATGTCCCTGTCTGGGAGCCAGAGACTCGGTACTAATGAGACTAAATGAAGCTGGAGCCTCTCTCTGAAGAGGTCACAGCTTGTCAAACAGTCAGTCAGTGTATATGCCAACCAGTTTAACAACCTGTTAGTTTATTCAGTCAGTCAACCAGTCAGACCCCAAAGTTAGCCAATAAACCAGTTGGTTTAGTCCTCAAAACAGATTGGCTTATTAACTAGCCAGCAACTAGCTAACTAGTCAACCAGCCACATTGTTAAGTGGCCAGTGAACCAGTCACCAAGAGTAAAATTTAGCCATACAGATGCTGATTAAAACTCAATCCGTTAGCCATTAAAACACTTATGTTTTTCAATCCGGAGGGTTATCTCATTAAATTGCCAACAACTAGCTTGTCATTCAGCCAAGTAGCTAAGTGGCCAAAATCCAGACAACCAGACAGCCGACCATTGTCTTTCAGCCTGCCAACGTGTTAACTATCCAGTCAGTTAACCAAGTCAGCATATCAAGCAGCCATGAAAAGAGTCGGCCAATCAGTTAGCTAATAAATCAGTTGGCCTTTCAGTCAGTAAGCAGGTTAGCTCATTAAATAGCCAGCAACTAGCAAGCCAGTCAACCAGTAAAATTGCTTGTGACAAATAAACCATTCAGTCAACCAGACAGCCTACTGTTTTGTCATTTAACCAACCATCCAGTGAACCAGCTTGCCTGTCAGTCACCAAGAGCGGAGTTTAGCCATGCATGTGCTGATTAGGGGGGGGGGGGGGGGGGTTGGTTAGTTAAGGCAAGCGCTAAGCAGAACTGACAACGGCCAGGCCTTATATTAATTCAGCATGGGGCCGAAAAATTA
>JAVQJL010034991.1:0-16768 GCA_036024295.1 Nannoperca obscura
TTCTTCTTTTTCAGGTTTTATGGCGGTTGACAAACAACGTTATGGTGCATTACCGCCACCAACTGGTATGGAGTGTGGATCTGGAATCTACCTCAAACTGAGAAAAATAAATAAATAAATAAATAAATAAAATAATTATATTCTTTCGATTAGGTCGGTTTTCCTAAGATATCGAAACAAAATTAACTAACATTCCTCCCTCGAGTTCCTTTGTAACATATCCCGTAAATCAAATTTTATCTTTATTTCTTTAGGGTTTTTAATCATTTCTATTCTCTCAGCCTCATACTTTGGACAATGCATCATGACATGTTCTACTGTTTCTTGTTGTTCACATACTCCACATCTTCCTGTACTATGTTTCCCTATTTTAAACAACGTACTGTTTAACCCAGTATGAGACGTGCATTCATTGTTCTTCACGGCACATTTTGAATGCGACATCGTAGTGTAGAAGGCAATATAACATGTATTATTTTATCTGGTGTTTGAAAACATAGTCTGTGATTTAAACGCGTGACATTGTCACTAGGATCACAAACATGTAGTAACTAAACACAACGTGAACGCACACTTTCAACCAGCAGGGGGAGAACTAAACCAAACAGAAAATCTGCTACAAACCGGAAGAAGAAAGAAATAAGGCTATATTGGAAGATTATACACAGATCTCATTCTTGCCTTATTATACAACTTTCAAATCGACATATCCCCAGACTGTTCATTTTCGACTGCTTATGTGACCCATTTATTCTTTAAATATTCCTGCACTGCCCACTACAGAAGTCCCTACACTGCCTTCTCCAAACTAATATATGTCTTGCGTCTGTGCCTTCTTGAAAAGGTCCAAATTCATGTGTTTAGAATAACTCCAAGCCAAATAGTAAACTGTTGATAGGCTTTATTTATTTATTCATTTAGTTAGTTTGTTTTAAATTATTTAAGAACATGTATTCTAGTAGAAAGGTATCCCAAACTACCTCATTCTACCTCACTGCCATATTTGCACACCTTTTGCACCTTTAAAACTATGTTTATTTAAATTAGACTAGTAGTATTGTTCGGTTGCACTGTATGTCTATGCTGTTTTATGTGGAACTGCCCCATGAAGCCGTCTTAAATTGCCTCCCGGGGACAAATAAAGTTTTTTTGAATTGAATTGAATTGAAAACATCCCAACTTTGGATAAAATGTTATGCACCATAAAGTGTAAACTGTAAACCTTTCTTAAAACACATTTAATGTATTTGTAGATTCCTATTTTTCAGTGATTCTTGTTTAGAGGTATCTCTGCACATTTACTGTTTGTATGTTTTAATTGTTTCAATAAAGAGAGAGAAGGAAAAAGATAAGATCAGGAATGAAGGTTAAAATCATTACTGAGCACAGGACACGAATTCAGGGAAATCAGAAGGGGTGTTATTATATAATTCAGACAGGATTAGGAAAAAGGGTGTACATTTTTTGGGGTGATTTTTTTTATTTTAATACCAATACAGTAAGTGGCGGTATGCACCAATACATTTGGTTTGCGATCCGCCAATTTACAAAAAGTAGACGAAGAAGACGAAGAAGAAGAAGAAGAAGAAGAAGAAGAGCGATTTTGTTTTGCGACAGTGCTGCGCGCATTGCGGCGGTAAATTTACGACAACGGTTTCGTTCACGGCACACGTGTACACAGTCCATTCCACTCCGGTGGTGTTTACTCCAGCATGGCTAAAGTTTCAAAGAAGAAAGTGAATAAAAAGAATCTCAAGAAGCGTCCCGAAGCGACACAAAAGACAGCAGTGATGAAGCACGACGTGGTCTACGTTGACGACAATGACGAGGAGGATTTGAATGAAGCCGATGAAAACATCACCAGTGAGGAGGAGGACGGCGGCGACGAGGATGAACGAAAACGCCAAAAGCTTCTGGAAGCCATCAGCGCTCTCGATGGTAAGAGAAAGAAAAAGCTGGGTGAGAGATCCGAGGCGGCCGTCCAGATGTCTGAGTTTACTGTCGACGCGGAGGGAGAGGGCGACAAAATCGACCTGTCGGACCTCATCGGGACCATGGAAAAAACCCCAGCCGTCTCAACCAAGACCAAGAAGCAGCTGAAGACCCTGCAGAATAATACCACCATTGAGTGCCCTCTCAGCAAGCAGGAGAGTGCGAGGATCCAGAGAGATGTGTCTTTTCAGAAGGCAGCCACAGAGGTGACCCGATGGAAAGATATCATCAAGCAGAACCAGAGAGCAGAGCAGCTTGTCTTCCCCCTGAACCAGGAGCCTTCTGGCCCTAAACCCATGGAGAGGGTGGTGACCAGCTGGAAGGCGCAAACCCCACTTGAGCAGGAGATCTTCGCCCTCCTATCAGCCAACAAGCAGCCCATCAATGACCCCATCTTGACCCCTGCTGAAGAGAGTTCCATGAGGGCGATGAGCCTGGAGGAAGCTAAGATACGCCGAGCAGAACTGCAGAAAGCACGGGCTCTGCAGTCCTACTACGAGGCCAAGGCCAGGAGGGAGAGGAAGATCAAAAGCAAGAAATACCACAAAGTGCACAACAAGGCCAAGCGTAAAGACTTCCTGAAGCAGTTCGATGAGATGGTAAAGACAGACCCGGCTGCTGCCTTAGAGGAGCTGAATAAGATGGAGCTGGCCAGGATGAAGGAGAGGATGTCGCTGAAGCACCAGAACAGCGGCAAGTGGGCCAAGTCGAAGGCGATCATGGCCAAATACGATGAGGGAGCTCGCAAAGCCATGCAGCAGCAGCTAGAGGTGAACAAAGAGCTGACCCAGAAGCTGGTGACCTCACTGAATAATAATGAGGAGGAAGAGGAAGCAGATGATGCAGAGGTACTGCCTGATTTTGTAAATGATGCAGAGCAAGGACTGGATTCTTCAAATCCCTGGATGAGAGGCAAGCTCTCTGAAGATCCCACAGAGAAAGAGATAAGTGACACATCGGATGGTACAGCAGAACGGCCTGGAGCGGAGGGAAATACAGTTGAAGAAGAGGGGGAGGTGGAGGTTGAGGAAACAGAAGAGGAAGCACTGCTCAGAGAGTTTGACTGCAAAAGGAAACTGCGTCAGACTCAGGAGGTTGGCACAGTACTTGTGCTGTCTGTGGATGATGATGATGATGATGAGGTGGAGGAGAATACAACTGCAGCAGATAACCCAGATGCTTCAGACAAAGCGGAAGAGGAGCTTTCAGAGTTCACAAGCCTTTTCCGAGGAATAGCAGATGGCCGTCAGGAGGCTGAGGCAACAGCAGATGCAAGCCACATGGACGCTTCAGCTCAGCTGGAGGAAGGACTGATGTGGATCAGGACTGTGGAGGACATGGAGCTCCTCAGTCAAGAGAAGTCAGCCACTGATAAAGCACCTGTTCAGCCCCAGCAACCCCCAACCACAGAAAACCTGCCATCTGCAGCTCAACAGGCAGGCAAAAACAGAAAAAGGAAGAGAGGGATTGAGTTGAAAGAAGTTCTCACCAAAGAGGCAAAAGTCATCCAAGTCCCACTCGCTCCAACCATCGAGGACTCTGAGGACTCCTCTGAAAAGCTAGACCAGACGGGGCTCATTAAAGAGGCGTTTGCCGGAGATGACGTTGTCTCCGACTTCCTTAAGGACAAGAGGAAGCAGGAGGATGCAGGGAAGCCTAAGGTGGTGGACCTGACACTGCCTGGGTGGGGCGAGTGGGGAGGGGTGGGCCTCAAGCAGTCCCGCAACAAACGCAGGAGATTCAGGATCAAGACGGAAAGATCACCTCCACCCAGGAAAGATCAACATCTGCCCAGCGTCATCATGTCAGAGAAGAGAAACAGCTCTATCAGCCCCCACCAGGTGAACTCGCTGCCCTTTCCCTTCAAGAACCACGCGCAGTTTGAGAGCACCATCCGCTCTCCACTGGGCCGCACCTGGATCACAGAGCAGACTGTTAAAAAGATCAGCAAGCCCAAGGTAGTCACTCAGCTGGGCGCCATCATTGAGCCCATGGCTCGGGAGGAGCTGATGAAGGACAAGAAGCAGGTGTCTGCTGGCAATAAATATAGTGTGGACTCACGTAAAAGAAAATATTAGCAACAATTATTACCGAAATGCATACTGGTTAAATAAAGTTTAAAAAAAGAAACTACTGCAACAGGTAGTAAGTAATTCTCCACTACTTTGCTACGTGATACATTCAGTTCTGCGTGGGTCTGTATGGGATGATCAATCCATGTGTGAATATTTCATAATTTAGTGAGCTGAAATAATGTGTTTGACATTCTGTAACTCATATTTTTTCTGAAACTTTTCACATTGTATATTTGATATTAAAATCTATTAAATCAAATATAGAAAATCAACTAAGTAGTTATGAATATTTGAAATAAATTCCACATTTGGAGTTAAAGATATGGTTACATGCTTGTGAGTGGAATTATTAACACTATTCTGTAATTGCCCCATTATTGAATGCATTGCACTGTTAAGCTGTGTTAACAATGAGTTTTGCCTACACACCACATTTATCATGCCTGTTTCTGATGTAAACTGTATTGTATAGTCTTGGCTGAAAGTGCTGCAGTGCAGTAACTGCTTCCCAGTGTGTTTGTCCAGCGCACATGCAACTCAAGCAAGAAAAATGTAATTTTGTTTCTACCTCAGATTTCTTTAAAACAGTTGACATTTCCAACCCCACAAATCCTGTGGTAGTTCTTAATGGATCATATAAAATTCCCCATTAAATAAAAGTCTTGTATTCATATTGTTAAATATGCAAGTATGTGTAATGGTCAGTTCAATGTACTGTTTAAATATATATTGTGTTTTATATGCTAATTTTAGGTTTGTAATACCTGAATCTGCAAAGAAGTAACTATAGCTGTTTACATTCCTCAAAGTGAGGTATCAAGAAAGGATTTAAGTACTTAGTATTGGTAATAAAACTAAGGCACACCTACATAACAAATTCAAAGATACCCAGCTCTATTAACAATAATGCACAGAGCTGAAACAATACGTCAAATAACTGATCCATAGAAACCTAATTTTTAAACATTTTCAGTTTCCCATCTGTAAGATTCTCTGCTTTTCCTGATAGTAAAATACATGTCTTCTGCTTTTAGACTAAACAAGACCAGATGTTTGGCTTTAGAAAATTGTGATTGGTATATTTTCCTCTATTTTCTGTCGTTTTATAGACCAATCAATTATTCAATTAACTGAGAAAATGATGAATCGATTATTTTATCAATACATTATAGTTATTATTACAGAGCATTATAACAATCCTTAGTTGCAGCCCTAATAATGTATACTGTTGGATTTGGAAATATGAGCATCATATTCTATTCTGTCACTTATTCTGCTGCTTGCTGTTTAATGCTTTTGCAGTTACACACACTGTGCTATGTGTATTTGTGAGTCAAAACCAAAAACTAGCTCTAACATCCAATTTGAATGATGTAAACTGCCACGGCCCAGTGAACAGCAGGTCTGCAGACATGCTGCAGCCTGGTCACACACTTCATTCAGCACCGGTGAGTGTGTACGTTTCTGCAACCATGCCTGAGAGAGGGAGAGGGTCACAGTTATGAGCTGTACAGCAACCAACAACAGCATTTTATAAGTCTGTTGATTTTCAATACATTTGTAAGGGCATGCAGCAGTGTCTAAAAGAAAAGCCATTTCAGTTGGGTTAAACCTTCACACATGGGTGAGAGTGCATGCTTTGGCACCTGACATCTCTGTATTGCACATGATAGACACTCTATTAAAGTGGGGGATCCCGTAATGGACTACGCATCAGTTCAGGTAATGGTTGTCAGCTTGAGTGCCCAAGAGGCAGTGGAGAATTCCATTAGAAACCTTATAGTCACTAAATCAGTCTCTCTGAGTCTTCTCCACCTTCCTCTCGATCAAACCACCTCTTTGGGGCAATTAGTACAGCTTCATACAGCTTTCAACAATGAAAAGAGACCTAGTCCCTGGACTTAGTCCTGCCTGCTGGACTGCAACGAGATCAGACAGTGATTCTCACTCAAATATATGAAGGCTGCTGTGGCTGTAAATCAGAGAGGTGGGTGTATGAATGGCATAGGCTACAACCCCCATGATGGAACATGTTTTTCTCCATAATGCCCATTTGTGAGATCCGCTTAAATATTTGTTGTAGGATGAAGGAGCATTTATGCCTAGGTTATTGGTTGGCTGCAAAGCACTGAAGATGGAATACTGGCAGACGTTCTGTCCCCTGGTCGGGTTTTGCAGTATTTATCATCATGCAGAGTAATTCCAGACAGAGTGGAATTAAATACATGTAACAGTGGCTTTCTTTTACACACAGCAGTAGATGTTCAAAGCTGTAGTTTTATTTGCAACTGCTGGTTCACTTTAGTCCAGTTGCGTTGGAGGTCTGTGCATGAAACAATCTGATAGAGGACTCTTTCCCAATTCCCCCTGTAACCCAAGGCCCAACTCCATTCCCACCCTGACAGGTGTAAGATTAACTTAGTTAGGTGCAGAGCCGCTCATGCGCACCAAATTAAATTAATGGAACAAATTTCCCACCTAATTAAGATGAAAATATGTGTCAGTTGTAACCTTGCTGAGCACTAATTATGTACAAATGATTTATCATCTGTTTCGTCCAGAATAGCAATGGGCTCACGCACTGGCTGGCTGTTAAGAGATGGCCCCTGATTAACAGTGACAGGTTGAGCTGCGGAGAAGCTGCACGTTGCCGGCCAGCCAATCTGAGTCGGTCTGGGCTCAGACTCTCCTCCCTTCCATTAACCTACATTGAGTGTGCAGCTGAGCATCACTTTGCCTCGGCTCTATTTCTTGTTTCGCTGCTCGGAATGAAAATAAAGTACATTCAAAGAGGAAAGGTGGGGGGAGATAGTGTGACTGATACAGGCTGATGGAGCAGGGGGATGAAAGTGGTAAAACCTGAACCAGGAATGAATCCCACTGGATGTGCCAAGTGTATTGAGACTGGATTAGCGCGTGACTGTATGATCCAACTAAAAGAGGGAGATGAAGTGTCTTTAACAGGCTCTCCACCTCAAATAACAGGTAGAATAGCACAGAATTCAGTCAAGCTCATATATCAACATTTTACACCCGGTGGTGGATAATTGCTTCAAACTGCCCTACAACAAAAACAAGCATCAGCCTGGTACCTACCTGAGGCCAGCAGGTGGTGCAATAGGTTAAGCTTGCAAAAAGCCACTGTATACATTCCTGTGGGCTAAAATATCAAAATAAACAGGGCTTCATTATACAATTACAGCATAAATGGGATATTCCATCTTATTTCCTCCTGCCTTGAAAGTACAGATATATTTCAATGGGCAGCAGCTCTGATTAGCATTAGAATCAAAGTCCCTTGTGATGCTAAGGGACACACCGGCCAATCTGTAATCATTGTTCTGCAGGCTTGCTCACAGGGGATATAGCTCTCTTTGTCATTATCATTCAATATGCCACACACATGCTGGCATAGCTTCCGTGGTGTTGCCAGCTACAGGGCATTTGCATTTTCTCCTTATAGTCCCAAGAATTTGCACAGACAATGATACACCACAAATGACTCCTCTCTTCCATTGCCTGAAGATGAGAGATGCTTTTCCTCCCTGACTGCTGTCGAACAGACAGAGAAAAGCTCTCTCATTCTATGTCTCATTTTCTCCTTGTGTGATTCTTCTCCTGCAATTGTCTGTGTGTGCGTCTTCAAAATGTCATTATGTCCATGTGTCAGCTCCAGCCATAGGGGATCATTTGACTTTCTATTGTGATTTGGGGTTATTTAGCCGACTCCAACCGTTGCCACAATTTGCTTGTTGTATGTTTTATTGTTGTAGTAAATGTCAGTAAGCCTGCACAGGGAATGTACCTGTGTTCTCCAGCTCATTTCTCTTTTCTGTTTCGAGCCAAGGTTGTCTGCCCAAATCAGGTTATTCCCCTGCTACTGGAGACATGGCACAGCTGTGGTTAATGCAGATTCAGAGCATGTCAAGCACACACAGAAAGAGAGGGAATGTCAAACATACATTGAAAGAGGGATATCCACATTTCTGCTATGTGCGCTGTGTGTGTAGGTTGTTGTAATGTGCACAATTGAAAAAACATTCTCTGCTGCACACAAAAATGTTTGAAGGAATTGGAAATAAGTCTTGGATGTTGACATATTTGACATATTTCCCCAGATGGAAAACAAAAGGATTTTACCTTTGTGTGGATTTATGACCCTGACTCTAATCTTTCTCAGGTCTTGTAATAGATAAATACACATTCTCATGGATAAAGCATTTCAAAAGATGTAATTTTCTGCCTTATGATGCAGTGCTTAGGTCATCCCAAACATGCAACACATTCCCTAGAACACAAGAGCAGCAGCCATTTTCTTTTGTTGCTCCCACACCCTTTTTCCAATTTACGCCTGTAGTGAGAGAATTGGCAGCCGAGATTTGAGAGGCTTGGCAAACAGCATCTCCCACATCATGGCTATCTGGGGATTGGCGGATGAGGCAGGGAGGGAGGGTGTTAGAGGTTAATTATAGACAACAGAGAGGTCACAGGTCCTATTATTTTGGAACCGAGACCTGAAACGGTCCAATGGGGACGACATTTACGACGAGGGCCTGGCCCCACCCCTCCATCACCATCCACACCCACAACCCATTCCGCACACGCCATCACTCACATTTATACTGAAGGAGCCGACAGTGGGACTCAGTGGTCTGATAATGAAAAGGCCCTTAGCGTTTGGCACAGGCAGGATGATGAATTGAATCCCTGGCTGTTCTCTGGTTGCGTCAGGGGGCCTCCAAGTAGCCCTTGACAACTAATTGAAAGCCCCCATGCCCTTCTCTTACCTACCAGACTTCCTTTATCACTCTAATTATTGGGGTTAAGTGAGTCTCCCATGGGACTGTGGATAGTAGTGTGTAGAACCTGCTGAGTCATCTTATTAGATCAAAAAGAAATTGCAAAAGTATAAATGAATCACTGTAGCTGCCCAGAGCTAAGGTTAGTTAGATGGAGCTAGGGCTGGACGATAAAATGATAATGATAATTATTGCGATACAATCTTCATCAATAAGAATATAACAAATGTTCGATGAATGTTCAATACAATTAAACCACCCATACACCAGGAGAGAGGGCCGCTAATGCATCTTAAGATAAAGGAGAAGATAAGAAAATGAGCCAATCAGAAGCCAGGATTAAAAGAACCAGTCAGAAGCCAGGATTAAAAGAGCCATTTAGAAGCCAGGATAAAAGAACCGATCAGAAACTGGGAGTAAAAGATCCAATCTGTCACTCAAACAGAGGTATACTTACAGACACAGAGGCTAACAGGCTTGTAGTTGGAGCGGAATAAGCAAAATACTTGTAAGCAAAATGAGCCACACTGAAGAAGATGCGGAGCCCATGACCAGCCTGAAGCAGGAAGGAGCCATCAACAAGAAAGACCACTTTCTTAAGCAGTTTGGAGATATTTTATGGAGCTATTTACAATCCGGCGAAAACAGAGCAAACTGTGCTGGGCAACACAATCACAGTTTAGTACCAAATGAAATTGTTTTTTAAAGATTTGACAAGATAAAAGACTGTGAACAAATGTTTATTAAAGCATAAGGTTGGCAGTGTTTTTATTACTGTGAAGAAATCTCATGAAAAGACCCAAACCCAATGAATGTATCTACTAACAAGTATGTGTGTGTGTACAAGTGTGTGTGTATCCAAAGCCTGTTGGATCTTCTTCCTCTGCGCCATAGAGCTACATGGTTGTCCAAAACCTTTTACAACAATCAATGAGCCTCACTGATGAACTGGTTGACATGTTCCTTCATTACCATGACCCCCCCCCCCCACACACACAGTGTAGTTTATTTTGGCTCAATCCCACATATGCCGTCCTGCACCAAATGTGGATTCATGAAAATAGTGAAAGTAGTCCCCAACAAATGCTCTTTCCTCCTGTCTGAGTAATGTTTGCTAAAAATGATAGTGACCAGTTTTTTTAAAGATGAAACAATATATTGTATTTATAAAGTATGTCTTGGGCTTGAGTACCAGAGTACTTAAAAAATTAAATATTACAAGCCTTATCCTTTAAATCTCAATTATGATCCTTGTAATGGATCGCTTTCTTAAATAAATTTAATGCTGTTTGGTTTATCTTTTTTGTGTGAATATATCCACCTTTTATCTTTTCTTCTATTCTTTTCTGTGACAAATGCATAACAGTTTGTGAAATAAAAAACAAATTATCTTTAAATTATAGCATTTTTTTATTAAGCATACAGCTGTTTATTTTCTGTGGCTGAAAGCTGAAACACTGCATTACCCTTTTGGGGAGTTTTATCAATTTTACAATTATAAAAGGTCACAATTTGCATGGTTATTTTAATCGCTAGAAAACACAGTGCTGTCAAAAATACTAATCTCTCATACATCTAATATTAATTTCCAGGTTCAATTAATAACATTGATATGTAACATTTAAATAGATGAATTTAATACATCCATGATTAATCCGTAGACCGTAAACTCTCTAATCACGTGATACGTCTGTTACGTGCAACGCGGTTACGTCATAGTTTAGACCCTGATTGGGTGTTGGCGTTCATTCAGTTTAGACAGCCGGAAGTAGTTTTAGTAAGGAAAGAAGGCTAATTAATATTTTCGTGTGTTGCAGCATTGTGTTACACGCTGAGCTATTTTAAACGGCAAGTGAAATGTATAATTGTATTCGTGGAACGTCTCTGTCAACATAAGGTAAGTTATCCTTGACCTCAGCCAGTGTGGTACGACAAGTAACTATTAATGAAAAATGCAGTTTAGCTAGCTATTTAGCTATCCCATAATCAGGCTAGCCAACTAACGTCAAGGTAATTTAGCATATCCGCTGCCATCACAACTAAGTAACTTGTTACTATTAAATGTAAGTCTTTCATTGCTTATTCATCAGCAGCAAGAAACGAAAGAAAAGCAGATTCTGTTGACGCTGCTTTATGATTAGCGATTAGGCTAAGCTGTCGTTAGATGTCGTGAAATTAAAGGGTAAAGTGTGTTAACTTGTGCCCGAGAGACCATACATTGTCACATGAGGTGAACTGTCCCTAGTATGTGCCTCTCATGTATTATCACTGCACGAGAGGCACAGACTGGGGCTAAAGGTGAGTGCAGTCCAACAGAAGCCAGCTGAATGCAATTGGTTATCTAATGCTACCTCATCACTAATGTATAATGGTGCAAACTGTCTCTCGTTGATGGAAAAGTGTTACACAGTGAGACTTTGTGCACAATGCAACTGAACATTGTCAACTTTACTGAAGGTTAGCACCGTTACTGTAAGCTTATTTGATTTGCCCACTAATGTTCTGGTTCCCAGCTAGGGGAGAAAGAAGTTTGTGTATTTTTGTAAATACTGACTCTAAAATCACAGAAATAGCATAATGTAAATTGTGTTTTAGGGTGGGCTTTCCAGTCTTTCTTGATTCCCTGCCTGTTCTTGAGACATCACATACCATTCTATATTTTCTGGAGCTAGGCTTACGAATGTCCCTAACACGGACAGCCATGAGCGACAGCGCACTGACCAGCGGCCAGCAGCAGTGGTCGGGGTCCGGGCAGACGCCACTGCCTCCCAAGGGTCCCTATATCTCAGTCATCACCAACAGGTTAGCTTTGCAACTTCTCTGCCTAAGCTGACATTAAGAAGAACAACATGATAACCAAGAGCAGGGATGTGTTATGTTGTGTCAATTTGCACTATAAAACCATAATAAGAGGCATTTTCCATGTCTCCTGACACATTTTTCTTTGTAGAACCACCAACCTGTTGATCCGGGGGGCCATGCTGTTCTCTGTGGGCGTCTTCCTGGCCCTGGTGCTGAACTTACTTCAGGTGCAGAGAAACGTCACCCTCTTTCCCCCTGATGTCATCAGCAGTATCTTCTCCTCAGCCTGGTGGGTGCCGCCTTGCTGTGGTACGGCCTCAGGTATGTGACCACGCCCTGCATAATGAGTGAAAAAAGTCATGGATGGTTTGTTTTCATCTTTTAGTTTAATGTTGAAGGCGAAAGTCTTTATCTGAGAATCCATTCTGAATTAAATCATAATATCAAAAGTCAAAATCCACGTAACCATGATTCTAATCCTTACTATTTGACTTAACTACTTTGAATTAACTATCTATTTTAAATAGACACAATGATTAATTTAATCAAAGAGAAATTACATTTTTAACTTTTTGAGCTGAAGAAATATTAATTTCTAAAATTTTAATTGTTTTATGCAATTACATAAGACTTTACACAATTGTGCATCCATGGCTCATGGCATTGAATTAAATCGTATTGTGGACTACGCAGGGGAACAACATCACACACATACACACAGCCTTCCATATGAATGCACAACATGCCCACCAGGCAAGACTAGCCAATATTATTGAAATGTTGTCCGCTGGGTGTAAAGCTGTGCAGTGCTGCCTCCTCCCAGATGGCTCAGCACAAAGCACAACAGCCTGTGGATCTCTTCCTCCCCAGAGAGACCACGCCTGCTGCGGGAGCCTGTCGCTTCCACTTGTTGCTAACACACACACACACACACACTGCTTTGTCCCCTGAGTGCTGCTGCATTTTGTTGACAGTGCAAAAATTTATTTGTTTTGAAGCCACATTAGTTAGGTCAGAGGTAACCAGAATGTAAGCTGTGATGCGAATCATTGTAGTTTATTCATATTTTCAAAATGCCAACTGGCAGTGTCTGAAATTAGCTTTTTGGCTTCCTGTCTGGATAAAAATAAAAGAATTTGCACGTTCGGTTGAAGTACATTAGAATCAGATGCTGTGTGAAGGATTTTGTAAAGAGTCAAGAGCACGTTCAGATTCGTCATACTCAGTTCATTCATTCATTTACACTAATCATTTGTGCAGTCTGTAAAGGCTGTTCTGGGTACATGGAGGGATTATGAAACAATGGCCCCTTGGACACAGACATATAAAAGCCCCCCCCCTCCCTTACAAGCAAGACGCACAGACTTGAATGTGTTGTGTGATGCTGCTGTCTCTTTGTAATAAATTTGAGTCTCTGGTCCGTTCAGATATCTTTCCATACCTGTGTGAGTGTGCCATCAGAATAGCATGGATATAAACCTGACGTGTGTGCCACTGCAGTAATAAAAGCCGGTTGTGTTGCCTATTGTTTTTCTTCTCTATGCTTATTCGTTCTCCTTTTTTCCCCATGCAGCAATGATTGGGTTGTTGTATCCCTGCATCGACAGCTGTCTGGGTGAGCCACACAAGTTCAAGCGGGAATGGTCCAGTGTGATGCGCTGCGTGGCTGTGTTTGTGGGCATCAACCACGCTAGTGCTGTATCCTTAAAGCTTTGGGGTTTTATGCATCTGTTGTTCATTTCAGTGCTTGTATGTCTTGTATGTTTGATAGGTAACATTTCTCCCCTGTGAATGTAGGCGGTGGTTGTGTATGTTGTTGTACACCATTATTTAAAGTGTGAACTTTAATTCAGCTAGAAGCCTCTCTCCCAGCAGGTTTAACAAAATGCAACAAGTGAAGGATCAACAACTGTAGGAGGCTACATAGTGTGTGGGTCAGGGGACACGGGGGAGACTGACCGATACTGATTTACTGATTAATTACATTTTTAACCCACGAAATGATGATTTTTATAAATGTATTAAAAAATGTCAATATTAAAGCGTACCTCTTTAATCAGTGGAATGCAGTTTAAGTGCTTCTATTCCTATGATTTGAATACTAGGTAAAAAGTAGAGCTTTGCATATATTTCCTCAGCATCGCTGCACTGCAACACAGCTATGTAAATAGAGTTTGGAGTCAGCCACTGACTGTCTGGTCCTTGACTTTTCCTCTGTCAGAAAGTGGACTTTGCTAACAATGTCCAGCTGTCTTTAACTCTGGCAGCGCTTTCCATCGGTCTGTGGTGGACATTCGACCGATCCCGCAGCGGCTTTGGCCTGGGAGTCAGCATCGCCCTGTTGGCAACGCTGGCCACCCAACTCCTGGTTTACAATGGAGTCTTTCAGTAAGTTCCCTCACACCTGGTTTGGATATTGATACAGTGCTGATGTAAATGGATGAAAACAGTGGAAAACATACAGGAAGGAAGAAGAGGATGTACTGGTGATACGAGAAAGAAAAAAATTCATAATGACAACTGAGGCAAGAATGAATTTGATAAGCTGAACTACAACAGGAAACACATTGTATACAGTAATTTTCAGGGATATTGTATAGTTTGTGTTTCCACTACATGCATTCAACAGTGGCTCTGCTAAATGATTAGTGCCGCTGTTATCTCTATTTTAAGCAGCCAGAGTCGGGTACGAACATGGATTATAAATCAACCCCCCCCAGACATTGCCACTGTCTAGCAGTCTTTTATTGATTGTTGGTCGTAGTTGGTGCAAATGAAGGCTCCCTTGCCTGTCTCACTACCTACCTAAGAGGCTACAAATTTGTGGGTGTATTGGGGGTGGTCCCAGGGTAGAGACTCTATTTACAGGTGAAGGCTGACCTGAGGAACAGGCTGCAGGGAGACCATGTGGTTGCCTGTTTGCATCTCAGCATTAACAGCATACCCTTGCATGTGACTCTCCTTATCACATAGCTTTAGAGCTATTTTTTCAGAAGCCCAGGGGGATAAAATGCTCCCAGGCAGCTTGTGACTTACAGAGACACTGACATCTTTTTTGTTTTGTTTATTTGAGTTCAGCTTTAGTACAGCTTTATGTGTATTGTAAAATATGTTTAATAAAAGTGTAGGCTATATTTTAATGTCTTGAAGTGTTTTATTAAATGTAAGGTGTAAATGCAACTGTGTACTAATATGTGTCTAAAGCACTTCTCGTGTCAGCAGATGCACTAAATATCTTCTGACAGTGCAAAACAAAACTCACGCACTTCACGAGTGCTGGAGATCTTAGGGGAAACACTGAGCATGCAATAGCCAGTGTGACCTTTACAATATATAGCTACATCCTCCATCAGTAATGTTTAGCCTGGCAAAGGTTCCTCAATAAAACACTGGACAATTTTAAATATACTTTGGGGGTTAAATTACTTTAGAAATGCTGTAGTATGTTTCTGATAAGGCAAAGTTGACACACAAAGCCACCATTTCTCTCACTCTCATTGAGAATTTGACAGAGTTTCTCAATCATTGAAACCAAGATAGAGCAAAACATAGCTGATAATGGAGCGTTGGTATATATTGTTTAAAGTACTATGTGTGTCTCCTCTGCACAGGTATACTTCTCCAGATTTCCTGTATATTCGCTCCTGGTTACCTTGCATCTTCTTTGCGGGGGTGATAACTATGGGAAACATAGGACGGCAGCTAGCCTTGGTAAGAAATTGGAATCATTTAGTTTGAGTAAATCTGCTTTCACAACACTGTTGAATTAGCGTTAAATGAATGCAGGTTTCTTAAGGTAGACTGTGAAGCCCCCCCAAAAAGTTGTACGGTCAAAGAAATCGGCCATAAAAGTGGATTGAGCTGTCCTGTGTCTGATTTTTTTTCTCTCCCCTCAGTATGAATATAAATTCATTCAGGAAAAGACCCACCAGGACTGAGGGATCCCTTCGCTCCAACAGGCTTCTTCTCAAAAGGACTTTGCACCAACCTGAAGCCAGAGGGAGGTTATCAGAACATCTGCATACAGCATAGACCAGGACTGGCTGGCGCTGGGTCAGCCAGTGAGGCGTGTCAAACGAGTCCTGAGATCCTGATTGGCTGCCTTGTGCTTTCCACTAGACAAGACAGTATTTTTGATTGACTTTTGTCTGACAATTCAGAGCTCGGGGTGGCCGCTGGCTACATTCTAACCTGAGTTGAGGTGAACAGTGAGAATGGAGTTTGTGTTGTTTTTTTTTTTTTGATGCAGTTTAATTTTACTTACCTAGAAAGGGATTAGTGGCAAAGCTTCTATCGTTCTTCAGATAAGCTCAAATGTTTGAAACCTTTGGCTCCATTGTGCCAAACACAGTCACACAGGATCAGTTTTAAAGTCTACTCTTATCTCCTGGTTCTTTCACGTATCAGTGGAGAACACACAGCCTAGTTAACTTATATCTAGAAAGATATACATCTATATACCAGACCTTTTATTGTATGTAATTAGCTTATATCTAGATTTACATTTTCTTGATAAAGGAATGATGTGAACTGTATGCTTGTCTGC
Source organism: Nannoperca obscura (assembly GCA_036024295.1). Classification (NCBI taxonomy): domain Eukaryota; kingdom Metazoa; phylum Chordata; class Actinopteri; order Centrarchiformes; family Percichthyidae; genus Nannoperca; species Nannoperca obscura. The sequence continues at coordinate 16,215 of JAVQJL010034991.1, forward strand.
CCTGGCTGCGAGAACACAGGGTGTTCAGTGTTTACCTCTAATGGGTATTTCTACCAGCCACTCCTGCCCTGTTTGTCACCGATATTTAAGGTATAATTGTATCCAAAGAATGAAAAGAGTGCTTTCTTGTTGACTGTGCAAAGCTCTAAGGGTTATAGTTGGAGGTGAATGGTCCATTTGGAATTTACACCAGCTTAGGAAATTATTTTCATCCATAGATGAACACTGGCTTGGGAGTGAGGCAGATAAAGACGTTTTCTCTAAGAATCTCCATTTTGCAAGACAACTTTTGTTTTTAAATACTTTCTTCATTTCAGGGAGCAACACTTGTCCAAATATATAACTAACCTTTTCAGTTTCCTGGTTAATAAAATGGCAAAGCGCAACATTTGCTTTCCCCAAATTAGCATGAATGCCAAATTCCTATGGAGAGAAAAAAAAGTGGTTTGAGAGAGAAACTTTCCACACTTTTGCTTTCAAACTCTAAACTTTTGCTTTCAAACTCTAAACTTTTGCTTTCAAACCCTAAAATTTTGCTTGCAAATCTAAAAGTT
>JAVQJL010034993.1:0-18251 GCA_036024295.1 Nannoperca obscura
GCAAGCGTAAGGATGTGAGCAACTTTGACAAGGTACCAAATTGTGATTGCTAGACGACTCGGTCAGAGCATCTCCAAAACTGCAGCTCTTGTGAGGTGTTACCAGTCTGCAGTGGTCATACTTACCAAAAGTGGTCCAAGGAAGGAAAACCGTTGAACCGGCAACAGGGTCATGCTCACTGATGTGCGTGGGGAGCTCTTGATCCAACAGAAGAGCTATTGTAGCTCAAATCGCTGAAAGTTACAGCTGGTTCTGATAGAAAGGTGTCAGCCCACACAGTGCATCGTGGTTTGTTGCATATGTGACTACGTAGCCACAGACCGGTCAGGATGCCCATGCTGACCCCTGTCCTAGACCACAGAGCAATGGAAGAAGGTGACCTGGACTGATGAATCGGGTTCTCTTTTACATCATGTGGATGGCTGGGTACGTGTGCATCACTTACCTGGAGAAGACATGGCACCAGGATGCACTATGGGAAGGAGGCAAGCCAGCGGAGACAGTGTGGTGCTTCGTGCAATGTGGGATTTGGGAAATCTTGGGTGGATGATACTTTGACATGTACCACCTTCCTAAACACTGTTGCAGAACAAGTTACCACAGCACACCTTCAGAGTTCGATGTCGTACATGCTCCGCCCTCTAACGGGCTTTGCTATTGGTTAATCCCCTCGAGGCTCCGCCTCGATACCTGAGTCAAGTTCAATGTACTCACCCTCCAATCAGGGGGTAGTATCCTTCCCAATATAACCCCAGTCTGTGCATTGCTCGTTTCCCCCTTTTCACTCAGTCTTGTCTTGTCTTGTCTTAAGTTCTACAGCGAGAAATTTGTCACCATTGGGTGTCGTTGGTGTATTCACTTAGAACCACGGAAAGGAAAAGACCTAATGGCTAGCAAACCTTGTTTCGCCTGTGCTTCTCCCATGTTGGCAGAAGATCCTCATGCGACTTGCTTCAGGTCTGGGGCAATGTCAGCAGAGGGAGGCCCATTCGTGCTGGGCTGGTCTCGCGCTCCCCAGGGAGAAGCGTGAGCGCTGGACCCGGATCCTGGAGATTGCCTGCTCCCTGCGTACCAACCCGGCGCCGGTAACGGGGGACCATCATGGTCGAAGTCGTGGGCCCAGATGCCCAGATGGCTTCTCTCGTTCCGCCCAGCCGCCGGTCTGCGGTCAAGGCCGACCGCAACTTTCCGCGGACCGGACCACGGCCGGATATCTTGGCCATTGTTATGCCGGCGCGGCACACTCTGACAGACTATGTCGCTGTGTTGGCTGGTCCTCTCGACCGGCTCACCTAAGTATGCGTTGAGCTGTTGAGCCTCCTTGAAGCTGTACGGCGGACCAGCGGCCGATGGCGAGCTTCGTTCCCATGGCAAGGAGGGACCGTAGTCCGTGTGGTGAGTCCGCCGGCGTCATGCCTACAACTGTATTATGCTAATATAACTTGAGTGTTATTGGCGCTACCCCGGGGCTGGCGATAAGTAGCAGTCTGGCTATTGCTATGTTTGTATTGCACTAGCTTGCTAATTGCCGCCGATATCCCTGACTTCCGGCCTCGGCAGTATCGAGTTTGGGAGAGGTGGTGTTCATTGTGTGGTCTTTTACTGGCGACACCATATCTGCTCAGGCTGTTGTATGCTTTTCCTCCTTTGCGACTGATGATGCAGTTGCTGCACCAGGTCAGGTGCAGCGTGCACGGGCACCCTACCCGGTTAAAGCCATCCTCTGGTTAATGGATTTCTCCAGGGGGCCCGTCGGTTGCGGCGTTTGGTTCCCCAGTGGGAGCTGCAGACGGTGTTGGATGGATTTCTGTGTCCGCCGTTTGAAAGGTTGGCCGAGGCAGGCTTGGAGGCTTTGTCTATCAAGACTGCACTCCTGTTGGCGTTGGCATCAGCCAAGAGGGCTGGGGACTCGGTTGTCTTTTTGGTGCACCCATCCTGTTTTTCCGTGGGTCATGACAGGATGGCGCTGGAGCTGCGCCCAAACCTGTCCTTCTGTCCTAAGGTCATCACCGTTTCTTTTCAGTCTAGGGTGGTGCGCTTGACAGCATTCTGTCCTCCGCCGCACGCGTCTCCTGGGGACCTGCGTCTACATGGATTGTGCCCGGTGCGCGCTGTGTGCACCTATATGGCCCGTACGGCGGGGTTCAGACAGTCCGACCAATTGTTTGTCTGTTACGGTGGTCAGACTCAGGGGACCCCCCTGTCCTTCCAGCGGCTGGCCCGTTGGGTGTGTGCAGCCATCCGGGGGGGTTACGAAGCGATGGGCCAGACCCCTCCGGGGGGGGGGGCTGCGAGCCCACTCTACTAGGAGCATGTCCGCTTCCGCTGCTCTGTTTTCAAGGCGTTTCAGTGCCGGACATCTGTCTGGCTGCCTCATGGTCGTCTGCTTCTACTTTCGTGCAATCTTATCTCCGGGATGTGACCTCGGGGCCAGTGGCGCATTCTGTGCTCGGTGAACAGGTGCTGGCACCGGCCGCTGGTGCGGCGGTGGAGTGAAGGTGATGCCTGGGTCCAGGTGATGGTCAGTGCAGGCCAGTGCGGGGCGCCTCGGCGGTGGAACCCGATGAGGCCTGCTAGACATGTGTTACTGTATAGTTGGGGTTTGGCCTGTTGGCAAGGCAGGGCCCAGCTGGGAGTACATCTCATCCCTTCTGCCTTTGCCTTGCGGTTTTAACCAATAGCAAAGCCCGTTAGAGGGCGAAGCATGTACGACATATAAATATAGGTTACCTGGTGTAACCCCAGTTCTATGAGTACATGCGACGCCCTCTAACTACCAGCCCAGCTGGTCCCAGAGTGGTTGCTGAGTTTTCAGGGGAAACGAGCAATGCACAGACTGGGGTTGTATTGACCTCCTGATTGGAGGGTGAGTACACTGAACTACACCCGGTTATCGAGGCGGGTCCTCGAGGGGTTTAACCAATAGCGAAGCCCGTTAGAGGGCGGAGCATGTACTCATAGAGCTGGGGTTACACCAGGTAACCTATATGTCTAGTGGAGTCCATGCCTCAGGTCAGGTCAGGGCTGTTTTGGCGGCAAAAGGGCGGCAAAAGGGCGACCTACACAATACTATGCACGTGGTCATAATGTTATGGCTGATCAGTGTATGTATGTTTCATGAAACCCAATCAATCTTAATTAGTTCTTTGGGTTATTTTAGCTGGTTAGTGGTGGTTTAGTTATATGTTCTTATTGTAGATAATATTATATGATGATGTGATGGCCTTTGCACAGTATTTCATGCAGAAATAATTTGGCATTGGCTATGAATGGCAGCAAAAAGAAATACAAAAATATAAATATACCTTGACAGTCCATCACATAGGCCTTCTGTGCAGACAAAGTAACCTCTGTGGTACAGTTGAGTATCTAACCATAGTGATGATGTGTGTATGTTATAGATTGCAAAAATTACCCATATAGTATGTACAGTTACAGTACCATTAAAGCTGCTGCGCACACACACACACCAAAGCACAGACTGTTGTTAAAAAGAGATTGAACACCTTAAACTTAATTTAAGATAGTCTCACTGTTTTGTTGAACAGGAGTAAAACATTTAATTATGTCTTCCAACATGTTCAAATGTCTTCGAGGCTGTTTACATCTTAAAACATTTTTAGATTCGTATTTATTTATTAAACTATGTTGGAGCCAATAATGAACAATAATATGATAAAATGCTTTTCAGTCAGAGGCTATTGCTTTATCTAATGGTAGCTATATTTCCTGTTGCCTATGGAAAAAAACAAAAACATGCACATGACAAAATATTCTATTGAGCCAATTAATGCAAGTGTAACAACAACACTTTTGAAAAACAGTGTTTATAAATCCTTAATCAACCAAGCTTTCTTTTTGTGATTAAATAATTACTCTTGTTGTCAACAACATGTAAACAATTATTATAAATGATCTTAGAAATTATTTGTATTATTATTTTTTCTGTCAGCTATCAAAACACAAAAGTGTTTGATTTACAATTATATGACATGGAGAGGAAAGAAAGTGTAATCAGCCAATGTCTGAAATGACGTACAGTATAAAATTTGTCAGATCATTTTTCTGTCCACCCGATAATCGATTAATGAACTCATCATTTCACTACTTGTATAATGTACGAAGTAATTAATTAATCCAAATATATTATTTCATTATTTGCATAAGAATGCTTAAATAGGAATCCAGCTGCTGTCTAAACACTTAAACTTAAGACTGAATGAACTGCAATAACAAATTACAAAACACTCACACAGGTCTCCAACTGGCAGAACTGCAGCCGACAGGTTTATGTTTATTTATTGTTTGTCTCTCAGTTTTGATTTCTTTGACAAAGTATCACCTCAATGAAATTCTGTTCTGCATATATAACTATTACAGAGGAGAATAACGATCCTCTCTGTCAAAACCTAACCAGAATGTTCCAAAATTCAGCCTAAATCATTACCCAAAACATGCTCATTTACCATCTTAGTCTTCAAAACTACAAACCCTGAGAACATACTACATGACTGGCATCTTCTCCCTGCATGTGAGCAGGTTATCACAGTGACTAGCATGACCAGCAGCATGTACAGTTGTCAGATGCCATCAGCTCAACTGGGTCCAGACGTTGGGCCATGCCAGGCCATACGCACTCCCACAGTCTCTGGAGGCGGTGCTGCCGAGTGTATTTTTAGATGGTGCCACCTTATAAGCACAGCCCGGTCGCATCACATCTGTGTAGTTTAAGTGGAGCCCTCTCCCATCACGGCAATGTGCCCTTTTACCAAGAGCCTAAGGTCAGACTGCCGACCCGACAGATTTATTGTGACACTTGAAAAAACGAAGATGAAACAATGTGTGAGGCTGGTTCTGGTTTGATCACAAATGTTGTCATCCTGCTTCAAAAAGCCAAACCATAGTCAATGTATAGTAGGGTAGTCTAGCAGTGTGAAGCCCAGCTGAAATCACATGTAATTATCAATTTTTGTAGTAGGAAGAAAAAGGTCAGAAGTGCACCTTTTTATCTCACTGCTGGAGAGGCGTGTCCCTGTCTGTGTTTGATTGACAGCAGCTGGCAGACTGCCAGAGTGCTTTTAATCAAGGGGTGGTTAGAAGGGATGGTTTATGTTTTTGTTCAATGGTATTTTATTTTTGTAGTTTTGGTCAAGTTTGCATTTCCATTCACTACTGCCACATATAGTGACAGGAATTGGTTGGTTTAACCATACAGTATCTTTACTTTGAGCTTTTTGTTGTCTTTTTTCCGGCTAGTTTTTCTGCAGTCTTAATCAACTTACAATTGAAAGTGAACTTGTTTTGTGCAGTCAGACCACCATAGTTTAAGTTAGTGGCAATAACTGTAAAGATCAGCATCACACAAAATGTAATCTTACATGTGTGTTGATTTTTCCCCTAAACACAAATATGTAGATATATATTATCAAATCATAATTTCTATTTTTTAGCAGTGTTTTAGCAGTAGCCTACATGTCAGGGCCAGACAGCGTGTTGTTAGCAGTGGTAGAGTAGAGTGAGGACCGCAATATCTAACCAGACCCAAGTGACCTTTTCATGTTTACATGCTGTTTAATGTGCTGCAGCTGAGCAGATAATTAGCCTTCTAGCATACAAGCTGATGTAAGCGGTGTACGTTTCCCATGGGTTTTTGGGTACAAAGGTACAGGACAAGACATGTGTTGTAAGTTAAATAAGGAGACTTTGTCAGAAAAGATAAAGTGGGTTGTTGTTCAATGTCTGAGGCTCTTGTATTGTGTAGCAGACTGCTGTCCAGCTCAGTTACTGCTTCCTGCAAGATTTGATTGGTGTATGGAAATAAGGTCTCCATCTATAAAGTCAGATATTGGAAGGGTATTCTGCTGAATAAATGCAAAAATAGGGTTTGCCATCATGAAACCAAAAAAAACATACAATACACATTTGACCCTTTTGATTTCTAATTATTTTCTCAATGGAGAACACAGGACCAGTGATTTACACAAGCCTTTAATTTTACTTACCCTTTAATTTGACTTCTCAGTGGCCTTCGTATAGACCCCCAAAGATTCAAATGTTAATGTATGCAGTGTGAAATACAGGGTGTAAAACTGAATCTTATTATCCAAATACATAATAGATGACACACAACCGATCAAGAGGCTGCAGAGAATAAACTCTCAGAGGGCAGAGAGGAGCTGAAAATGAGAAGTGAGCGAGAAGAGTTCCTGTTTCTCTCTCCCAATGAAACAGGAACCGGCGGTCTCTCCTGGAACAGCAGATATTAACCCCAAGGTGGATTTAATTTGAATAGCAGTGGGACTCGTTGTTCTAACAGCTCCAAACTCCTCTGTAGGCTTTCACTCTTGTCATTGAGCTACACAAGCCAGAGATTTTTCTGTCCCCACCCTACAAAGGTCCATATGCCTATTAGCGAGGTGATGTCGGCAGGTGATTTGTGAAAGGCAGGGCAGACGGGGAGGGAGGACGTCTCAATGGACAGATTTGATGGGTGCTGTCCTGATGGATCTTGTTAAAAGCAATAAACTCCCTGTCAACAATGGGTTTCGAATGGAATGTGCTGCAGCTGAATTTGGGTTTGCTGGATACCACTGCAGTCACAGAAATCAACCTGATAATTCATTTTTGGGATAGAACTGAGAAAGACAGGCTGGAGAAAAATCCTGAAGCTGCAGCATTTGCATTGAATGTATTTAATGACCTTCACTTACTGTAGTTTTTATATGATACATAAACCAGTCACTGAGTTCATGGAATTATTAAAATAGTGCTTCCTTTGTCATCTCTAGCTATGGCAAACTTTATCCTTGGAAATCTAAGCTTTAGATATCACTCTGAGTTTGTAACCAAACCTCTAAAAAAAAAAACATCCTGAGGCAAATTCAATAGGGGCTGATTTATTGAATAGGCTTACCGACTTTATGGCCATTGACTTGATCCTATTAGTTGAGCTTTCTGTTAAACTTTAATTTATCTGTCAAGAACAATTTGTACAACATTTCCAGGCAGAGCTGCTCCAAGTCCGCATCCTCCACAGTACGCCTGCAACCTCAGGTTAAATTCACAACCAAGTGGAGGTAATGAAACACGTCTCCAGACCCGTAATTAGGTTTCATCAACCACAGTTGCTCAATAATGATAAATAACCACACTGTATATTATAATTCAGAACCTTTTACTGGTTTATTGATGTGGAAAGGAATGGGTCAACTTAATGTTAAGAAGAAAAATGATTCTGACTCAGAATGGTAAAAGGTGGTTTAGGTCATTGTTATTTTGAAACAGAGGTCAGAATCAGTGCAAAGTTTATAGCTACACCACAACGGAATAAAGTGAATATTATTTATTTGATGTTTGAGATCATTATTTCTGCATTAATTGTGCAGCTATATAATTATGCAAGAGAAGTCCTCAATTAGACCAGATCACAGAAAGCTCTTCATATTCCAATGTTACAACTAGCAACTGAAACATTTACACTGAGAAGCCTACATTAAAGCATGTGAAGAGTATAGAGTTAAGACATTTGAACCAGTGGAATGCTTTGTCTCAATATGTGTTTCTTGCCCAATTGTTTGCTTTACCAGTTATCCTGACAAGTAATAGCAGGACGCAGTGAAGTTCCACAGTAGGTAATCATGTTAGCAGTATGATGTTTACAATTATTTTTAATTGTCAACAAATCCCATAAAAAGACCAAAACCAAAAATGAATAGATCCTACTACCAAGTAGTGTGTGTGTGTGTGTGTGTGTGTGTGTGTGTGTGTGTGTCCAACGCCTGATATATCTTCTGAGCTCCATTGTGGTTAGAAAACTCTTAACAACACTTCGGTGAGCCACACTTTTGCACTGGGTGACATTTTACTTCATCAGAATGAAGAAACACATTGTTGTTATAGTATTTTGATTTAATCCCACATATCAGATATACTCACAAAAGAGAGGAATCTGTGGCTGAAAGAAGTCCCCCCCAAAATGTCCTCCTGTTTGAGTAACGCTTGCTAAAAACCACAGCACCCAGCTGTTTTAGGAAATGACTGAGCCTTTTTAAAAAGTAAAAGTAGATATTCATGAACCATTTTTTAAAGATTTACTTATCTTCATTGGAAACAAACCCCAAGGAACCAATGGGATTGGGGTTAAGTGCCACAGGCAGGGTAGGAATTATCTCCAGCCTTAATCTTTAAATGTGTCATTCTGACAGGAAAACAGGATTTTACATTTAGCGTACACTAGGATGCTCCCACATGATATAAACAATTTCTAGCTCAACTTTCACACATGATAAGCTACTTACTAATAAAAGGGATGTTTGTATTATTTAAAAGATAAATAACAGGGGTGGTCAAACGTGCAACAGCTGATTATGCCAATTAGATCCTCCTAAAGATGTGTTAATCAGTGACATCAGGCACTAGGATTTTACTTCAATACTTACAATTAATCATCTGTCAAACACCAGAATATATATTGTAGTCATTTTGTATCATGGGTTAGTAAAAGATGCCTTAACTTCATCTTTACTACAGCATAATGGGTCACAGAAACACGTAAACGCTGTATGTTTATGTTTGCTATCATTCTCTTCCAGTTCTGAAAGGATAAAAGCAGCTCGCAGACCTTCACATCATAGACTTGCACCAAAACACTGAGCTCAACCCTCCCCCACTCCAAGCTCTTTAGATGGCACAAGCCATCAAGGTCACCTCACATGAACTAGCATGAACCACTCAGCTAGAGCCCTTTTCCCTGTTAACTCTCCTGTTCAGTGATGCCACAGTATGGACAGCAATTCTGGTAAAACAGTTGTATCCATGTAGAGTCCAATTTCACCGCCATCCTTGTTAACAGAACCAGTACAAAGCTGACACAGACTCTCCCTGACAGCCATACACAAAATAAAAATAGCTTTGATATTGAAAGCAGTTGGAATAATAGAATAGCCCACATAGGAAAAAAACAACATACTACTGATTCAACCTCAGGCACTTTGCCAAATTCTGAATGATAGTGCATGAATATGTTTTACTATCGACATTTCCTCTGGAGTTTAATGTCTCATGATGGTTTCACTGCTGCTGTGGTAGAAAGTAAACTATTACATTCACTTAATTGTTGTATTTTATTTGACTATTTCCGTTTTACCATGTCAGGAACTAAATTAAAATGCAGCTTTTATACATTTCACATCAGGCGTCTAGGCTGTGACCTTGTAACTCCCTGCAAATATGTTTACATAGAGATATTGGAGAGTGATGAGGAAATATCTTAAGAGCCAGAGCCTGCAGGTGGATGCAGGGGTGGTGGTGGGTTTGAAAGAACAGGCAGCAATACTGATGCAGGGCAGCAGCAGCACTGACAGACAGAGAGAGAGATTCAAGATTTTTTATTGTCATACAAGTTACACTTTCATGCTATTGTACGAAATGAAGTACTGAGGTCCCGTTTAAAAGCTGTAATTATCAAAATAAATATATATACATATACACATCTATATATATATCTATATATACACACACACACACACACACACACACACACACACACACAATAAAACATAAATAAAAAGAAGAAAATAAACTGCATTGCTGCTACTGCTTTTTTACTTTAAGTTATTGCACGTCAGTTGTGTCAGGTCACAGGTTACTGTGGAGCTCCAGGATGGGAAAATGTGCTGTTTAAATATACCACCAAATTGGGAGGGTGTGTTTGGTAGATGGTTGTGAGAGTGAGGCATGACGCATGTGTATAACAGCGCAGCTCGAGTTGTCTACCTGAAGTAGCTCGCAGGCGTCGCTCCATTAATGCATCAATACTAATAATCCAATAATGTTATATATAGTAATGTAACAATCTACATACTTTCACTTTTGTACTTTTATTAAAGGGGCACCGGACTGAATATACACATGACATTCCTTTTACTCATCATGATGTGTATATATATCATATATACTCTGCCTGTGAAAACAGTTGTACAGTGTTTTATTTAAAACAATAACTCTGATGATGTCAGGAAAGAAGCTACTGAGATGCATTATTGGAGGATCCAGTGCTTTTGATAACTGATCCCTCCACTCCAGTCCCCTCTCATCACCTCCTCCATCACACCACGCCAGCCCTTTACTCCGCTTGAAATGGAAACGCCCCTTTTCACTGTGACAGTAACATAAAATCTCAACATCGTGATGCTTATCTGAGTGTGGGCAGGGCTACAAAGTGGATGTAAAAAACATGTGTTTGTCTTTTCCTAAAGGGAACACAGAAACAGAAGTAGTTTTGAGTGGTAAGGGCTACACTAACCAAACAACACACAACAATCACCACCCAAACAGTTATCGAACAGGGAATAACAGGCCACGTAATTGCATCTGTCAAACACGTCATGTACTTTCAATTTACATGACAGGGAGGGCTGGATACCTAACAATGTGTCTTTGTGTTAGATGAAAGGATGGCATCCCATTGCATCCACAGTGCCGTCACTGTTGCATTGCTCAGTGGCCTAGAAATGTGGCACTGCTGTTTATCTGTCATTCATGACACAGGGGTGAAGCAGGAAAATCCATTTACAATACAGGTTTGGATTGATGTGTGCATGTTTCCCAGTGATTACTGAGACCTTGGGGAAACATGCAGCGGGATGGACAGGAAGATGTACAAATCACACAGGACTCACATTGTCTGTTCTGAGCTTCTTGGCAGGGCAGCCTCCATCCACAGGATGTAGCATGTAATACAGCCGCACTTTGTTGGCGTGTTTCCGACTCTGAGAGAAAGAAAAGGAAATACAGATATTATATTAATACATAATATATTAATATTTAAGTGCCAAAACAACAATGAAAAACTTAAATGTAGTCAAAGATATATATATATATATATATATATATATATATATATAATGCTGGTGGAGTATAAACACTCTGGGTAATCACCGTCATGTACTAATGATATTGCGATGAGAAATTGCCATGTGTGCCTCGCTTTCACAATTCAGTTGACTCCCTGTTAAAATATGCTTTTAGAGCAAAAGGCCGAGAGATATTGAACCAGGTTGAATTAATGGGCTGTGATGGAGCTTATTTGAAAGTCACACATTATTTACAAAGACCTGAAAACGGCACTTTGCCTCCTCTGCCCTTTCCAATACCCACTTTTGTAACAAAGGTCTGGCTTGTGTTTGTGCCAGGTAGAGGTTCTATTAAAAGTAGGAGAAGACTGTCAAATGAGGTGCACTCTGCCACTCCCTGACACTGGATAGAACAGATAATTAGTGCTCGGTTCAGCAGCAGGGTGAAGCACGAGTCTTCTTACCAGCAGCCCATTGATCCCCCAGGATCTGATAGCAGAGACACGACGGGGGAAAGACGGGATTTGGAAGGACAGATTAGTTTATCTGAAAATGATTCTGCTTCACAGGGAGAAAGTGAAGTGATACAGAAAGAGGCAGGAAAGCCTTCCGTGATATTGTCATTGTAACGTCAGGGGAAGCCACAGATGCAGGAGAGTTTGAAGTTACAAGATAGAGTCTAGTGAGGCATGTAGCAGCGTGGACAGGTGCCCGGTGCATTATTCCGTCAGGCAGAAGGACAGCCGCCAGCTTCGCTTCACAAGGGCATGACAGACAAACTCATCCCGCCTATTCAGGGGATGAGAGCGAGACAGCAGGAATGTGTTTGTCTTGTCTGTCTGCTTTCCTGGCAGAGATACCGCAACTTGAGCTCTGCAGGAAAAAAAGAGATCCAGCTTGAAAAGACTGAAGGATACATGGCAGATAACTTTTCATTAAAACTGGTTCTGGTTTGATCAACTCCCTTTTCAACCAATACTCCTGCAAATATTTGCAGAAAATATGAAAAAGTGATTTCGACACTTTTAGCTCAAAGCATATTCTGCCTTTATTTAAAACACCAGTCTTGTTACTTATGTATTTAGAGAATGTGAAGTGGTTCTATTCATATTGTATTACCCTTCAAATATAAAATGCTGCAGAAGCAGAGATGTTTCAAATTGAAATTCAAATTTTCTCCCCAACGTACCACTTAATAGCCAGAATCAAATAAGTAAACTGGCTTCTTTAAAAATAAGATTTTTAGATCTCCATTAATAAGGGATAATGATATGGAGAAAAAGGCTATACCACATTTGCACTTCTGGTGCCCATATGCATTATTTGTTATGTCACCCTAAAGTGCCTTTTTACGCACTGAGATAACATCTCTTCTGTGTAGCAGAGAGCTACTTGGGTTTCTGTAGTGCAAACACTTCCAGCTCCACACTCCGTGGAAATGTTCTGCTTCACCAGCTTACATAGAACATCACAGCAATTGGGTTATTGTGCACATTGGCCTTTATATTTGCACATTTTAAATTATACTAATTTCCTAATTATTTCAGTTGTTTATATATAATTGTATTAATCTATTTGCATAACTTCATAATTACCAAGTAGTGCCATATGTATATGCAATTATAATTGGTTTTGCAGTCTACCCAGAGTCAAGGCAATCTTGGACACAGAGTCTGGTACTCGGTCTACTAAGTCAATCAATCAGTCAGGTTTTCTGTTAGTCACATGTAATCATATAATCAGGTCTTTCAAGGACTAATTAAAGGAATATTTCAAAATTTTAGGTAGTAAAATTATTGGCTTTCTTCCCCAACACTAGAAACAGAGGAAACAGCTAGCCTGACTGTTCTAGCAGCACCTCTAAAGCATACTAATCAACAAATGATATCTCTTTGGTTTAATTAACAAATGGAAATGACACACTGTGGTTTTACAGGGGGTCATGTGCCAGATTCTTTGCTCCCAGGCAAGAAATAATCAGGTAAAAAACAACAACATCCAGCTGTTTTCCCTTTACATTCTAAATGATATCCCTAGCCTTGCTGACTGGCTGCTGGATGTCGATTCCTATTTACCATTATTCATATGTGCAGATATGTAAGAGGTATTTATCTTTCATCTAAATCTTGGCAAGGAGTGAATTATCCAAACTGTCCAACCTTAAGTGATATATTCTCCACCTTATCCAGAAGAAGAGAAAAGGAAGAAGTAAAAAAGCAGAAGCACAGCAGTAAGCACAATATAGGATACATGACAATCCCCTTATTTGATTGTTCCTCACTTTGATAACCTGGACCCACAACAGGATTGGGTCCACCATTATTAGGGACGTTCCGATGTTCCTATTTTTCCTGGGATGAGTTAGGATTGAGGAGTGAGGCTTCGGTGCCACCTCTATTGGAGCAAAAGTGAGTGACAACTACCAAAGATGCTCTTCATCCCTGTTAGCATCATATTTTAAAACGTACTGTTTCACTGTCTACAACAAAATCTTGTCTTGTCTTACATCATGACAAAAAATTCTAAATCGTAGTTGCTCAGCCTGCTTCTGTCGGTACACCGTGTCTGTTCCACTGTAGCCAATGAAAACTACAAAACAACACTATTACTACTCTATAACCCAGTGACAAGAGAGAGCTGTACGGTGTTGTGGTTTACAGTTGGCATGATGTTACTTTTGTGGCCTCTATTCTTGTAGAAAAGTATGGAAAACCAGTTTCTGACTAGCTTGTTCCATTAGTGGTTCATTTAAAAATATGCTGAGAGTGTACATTTGAAAAGCTGATGTTTTTGATGTGGGAGTTTCTTTCCACTAGTTTCTGTCAGTTAATGATTGTTAAACCTGTACTATTGCATGCAATTTTCAAAAGTGCAATGTAAGTGCAGAATTGGAGCTCTGGGTACATGATAAAAGCAGCTTGTATGTGTGAGGTTAGCTTCAGTTAGATGTGATGAAAATTTGCCAAAAAATATAATATCTCAACAATTGTTGGATAGAGTGTCATTAAATTTGGTGCAGACATGTTTGGCTCCCAAAAGATGAAGCCTACTGACTTTTCCTCTAGCGCCATCAGCAGGTTAACATTTGTGTGTTTTAGTGAAATGTCTTGACAACTATATGATGGATTTCCATGACATTTGGCACAGACATTCATGTTCATGTTACCTTAAGGATATATAACCCTTTGACTTAAGCGCCATCATCAGTTAAAAATTTCAATTTGTGCAATGTTTTGGTTTATACTAAGCCTGGGAAGAGCTCACAACAGTTTTTTATCCATGACACCTTCTGGGCTCTGTAGAATTATGACCAAATCCCTGCAAAACTATAATGATATTGCCATCAGCCTCAGCTGCACTTTGTGTTTAATGTTAGCAAGTTTACACACTAAACAAAGTCAACAATGATTAACATTATACCTGATCATCACATCATGCTGCTATTAGCATTTAGTGCAAAGCATCATTGTGCATCACAGAGCTGCTAACATGGCTGTAGACTTTTAGTCTTATCTAAACTGATCTGTCTTTCCAACTAAATTACTGCATCCCAAGTCCAAATCCCAAAGATATTCAGTTTACTATCATGTAAAAGGCATCAAATCCTCACATTGGAGAAGATTGAAGCAGATAATGTTTGGCACTTTTGCTTAGAAAAATGACTTAAATGGTTATTATTATGGTTATTATTATTATTATTATTATTATTATTATATTATTAGAATGATAGAAAGAGTTGACTAATCATTGCTTGTTCAGTGTGTTGGATTGCCTACTGTGCTGTCTGTACTTCAACAAGTTTCAAGTTGCAAGTTGATTTTCTTGCCTTAGTAAAATGAATGGAACCTAATGGAGTAGAGGAAAGGAACAGTGCATTTAAAGACAGGACAGTGTGTTTCGAAAGTAGCCTGGAGGATTGTAAGGCATATGTTATTTGGAGTAAATGGGCCAAAACGTTGTACAGGTATACCATTGAGGAGACACATGCCCTCATGAGACAATGACAAATGGGCACATTCAGCTGATGGGAGCCTGTAGGTTATTAGTATAAATCTATGTATACTTCAGATTTACTGCTGTACAGGCATGTTTGATCTTCTGGTCTGACAACTCTGATTAGAAAACTGAAGGAGAATGTAACAAAACCATATTGGAATAGGCCCATTGTGGGATGTGTTTGTATGACGCAGGGAACCTAAGTGCATGCTTGACATAACCAGGACTGAAGAAAAATCCATACTGCATTACCACCACATCAATAAGCTGATCAGTGCTTGTGTGGACTCAGACGTTCCCCTCCCCAAGGGCCAGAGAGTATTGTAGTACAAGGGACAAATTCTCCCAGACATCCCAAACTAGACTATAACACCAAGGCCAGCAAAAACTAGCCTTGTTTCTAAATAAAATGTACCCCTCTCATATATATAAACTGATCTTCAGTGATATAAATAATACATGGGGGAGGTAGTAGTGTAGTAATGGATGAGTACACTCTATCTAAACAGCTGCCAGCCAGGTGCTCTTGAGCAAAGAACTTAACCCCACACTGCTCCATTGTAGTTGTTGAGTAGCTGCCAGCAGCAGGCTGTAGCTGTGTAAGGCAGGTGGAAATCTATTCATCTGTATGAATGTGTGGCAGAGCAGCATTGGAAATAATAACAGAATCTAATGACAATAATCACTCTGTTTTACTCTGTACAATTAGACTGAAGGTCCAAATACTATCATTATGTGCACTTTGAAGCACCATACATAGTTTCAATGGCTCTGCTGTTATGTCATTTTATATATACAAAGAAGTATTGCTAGAGCATAGGTTTCTTGTTCTGAAAAAGCTAAACTGTCTGTGATGCTTCATGAATGAATTATTGAGTGTTAATACAGACATGTTAAAATTAAAAGTCAAAGCTGGCGATCAGGCATCATTAAATGAGCAATCACCAGATAATAATTGTTAATACTAACAATACTATTAGTAAATCCATCTGGAGATGTGGGGGGACCGTTGATGGGTTAGCATCAAATCCAGGGCACATCCCTAGTGAACTTGTTGTGTTATCAGGCCAGCTTACAGCATTTCTTATCAGATCACAGAGTCCTTGCGCAGAACAACTGATGGTCCCCATCAGAAGGCCCAGCCAGCAATACAGTCCATTAGATTACATTACATTTTTAGCAAATCAGGAGCAACTGGGGGTTCAGTGTCTTGCTCAAGGACACTTCAACACATGGACAGGAGGAGCCAGGGATCGAACCGCCAACCCTACAAGTGATGGACAACCTGCCCCACCTCCTGCCCCCATTAGATGAGAAACTGTCCAATAAGGATACGTTTAGGCTCACAATTATTGACTATAATGAATCTGTTGGCAGCATCCTCTTTCCTGTGTGACTACTAAGCATTTACTGCCAAAACAACATCCCATTTATTATATCCCACAATGATAAAAACGTTTGTGGTACTACTGCACACTGTTATGATGGTCTACAATGCAAAGCTAAGCCACTGCAGTGTGGCTACACTGTCCTTTCCCAATGTTTGTCTCTGTGCATACATCAACACTGCAGAATGTCAGAGTCTTTGAGTGACATGTCAGTCACTAAAATGCTGATAGGCTGCATGCAATCGAGCCAAAGCCAACTTTTAAATGTCTAAAGCCCACAAAGTAGTCGGCACAATGATGCAAATTATCATCAATGACAAAACAAGTGGCAATGTAATTAGATTAAATGATTTTCCTAACTTCCAGATGCCCAGTGGTTTCTACGAAAATTATTTTGATGACTTCAGAGTGGAAAACTGTTTTAGCTCTACTACAATACATAAACTTTGGAAAATGACTGGCACTAACGGAAGACAGACGCAGATTGTTGTTATTTTGCATAAACATCCAAACCACTGGTATGGTCATTTAAAAGACATGATAACTTGCCTGGTATTTCTATTTCATTCCAACTCCAACTGCCTGTCTGTCTTGTGCCTTGAAGGATAAGTCCGAAGCCATTATTAGTACCATCTCCACTCACAGCACTCTAACAGCCTCATGCTGACGCCTATTATACAACTCGGATACACCTCGCTACCTCCCTGGTCATTTTTGGAGCCTTTTACCCACACACAGCCCTGAGTGTTTTGTGACTTGGAATAGACCAGTGGCAGTGTGCTGGCAGCCTCAGTGAGCCCTCTAATTATAGAAAGTCAGACAGAAACAGTTGTGACAGAGGTCAGGTAAGCTCTGAGACGCTCAAGACCCGGGCTGAGCTGTCTTACTTAGCTGTCCATGGATGATTTAGGCCGAGGGTTTCTGTGCTTAACAGTCACCCCAGGGCACTGTGTTGTTACTACTGTTATTGTACCCCCTCCAGTCTTTAACAATGCTCTCCACTGCAAGGAACCATGGGAAAAGAACTGCAGTCCACACTCACACTGGCATTATCTTATGAATCATCACTCTTTTAAATCAAAACAGCAGGCTCATGTGGGGTTTTGTGGGGGGATTACAGTGTGTTTACTCAGAAAGACCCCCAAGGATTTGAAGCTCCCAGCACAGAACAAAGCAAAGTTCTTATCAAGCATTTCAAAACAAAAGCAGCAAAGAGAGGATGGTTTAACTGTTGCCTAAGACCATTTGTACCTGGTAAAAGGCATCAGTAGCCCTGATTAATTTCCATTAGCTACTCCCGAATACAGCTGCAAAGAACCCAGTCTTTACAGAGCAGGTCTCGAGGAAGCACTCACACTAGAAGAAAATAATAAGGGTGAATACACACAAGCTCAACCTACTAAATGCACTACATTCAGTTATATTTTTAGGTTCTTCAGCCTTCAAAACAATACTTGTATATAATGTATATTTTATACTTCATATTGATGGTAGTTGTGCTCTGCAAGCTGGACTACTGCAACTCACTCCTGGCCGGTCTCCCAGCCTGGGCAATCCGTCCCCTCCAGAAGATCCAGAATGCAGCAGCACGTCTGATCTTCAACGTACCGAGGTTCACCCACATCACCCCTTTCTTCATTTCCCTTCACTGGCTACCCATCACTGCTCGGATCAGATTCAAGACCCTGGTACTGGCCTTCCAAGCAGTAAAATGGACTGCACCTACCTACATCCAGACCATCCTCCAGCCTTACACTCCCGTCCACCAACTACAGTCTGTCTCTGAGAAGCGCCTGGTGGTTCGTTCTCTCAGGGACACCCGCTCACATTCAAGACTTTTCTCCAGTCTGGCCCCCCAGTGGTGGAATCAGCTCCCCACATCCATCAGAGAAATGACCTGTCTGACCACTTTCAAGAAGAGACTAAAGACTCATTTGTTCCGGGAATACAACAGCACTTAAATGACACATTGTTTCTATAAAGTATAGCATATTGTACGATATAATAGTGGAAT
>JAVQJL010034995.1:0-14308 GCA_036024295.1 Nannoperca obscura
TATAGTGTTGCTGTTGGTGCATACTTGAGTACTGAAGTGTAAATGGTAGTATGTGGCTGTTGACAAGTTTAGAGACTACCCTCTGGTGTGTGTGTGTGTGTGTGTGTGTGTGTGTTCCCACGTGCATACAGTAAAGGTAGCAAGATGGGGATGACCCTCTTAAGCAAGAACATTTTGCTGGTGCTCACATCTGCAGAGGGTTAAGTGAGGACACCAGTGGAACCCAAATCATCCAAGTGTTTCTGGTGGATCCTTTTCTGAAGGAGGGTTATCATTATGTTCTTTGAGATACTCTCACACTCCTCAAACCCATCTGTCATGTTCAATACATACGGACTGTATAAATGACGTGTTCTCCGCACTTACATTATATGTTAATTGACTGATTACTGACATTTGGCTGAATGCCACTCACAGCCCTGACGCAGCGGGTGTTAACTTGTTGCATTCAGGCAAATGTGAGACAATGAGTGTTGATAATGTGTTTATACAATTTCTGTTTGAACAAATCGATGAATAATGTATTGATTATTTGAAGATTTACTTTTTATAACCACTATAATCAACTTTTGCATGCAACATTAGAATTGCTCATTTTCAAGCTGCCATTGACAAAACAAGGCTAAGAGTCTACATTGCTCTGCAGTTCAACACGGAGCAACAGCACAGTTGGCATTTGCTCATAAAAATGGTTATTATCTGGGCAATGTAGAAGGCTAAACTGCACTAGAAGAATGATGAATGCACTTCTTGAACCATCTTGAAAATACTGAAATGCTTCAGACTTTGCAGGAAAAAAAATCCTGCCGTGCAAGCGAAGCACTCCAGTTTTTTTTTTCACGTTTTTTTGAACTGGAACGAGATCACCTCCTCAAAAGGGTCTCGAGTGTGTGTTACTGTGTTACTGTGTTCACACCTGCACAAAGGAACTGCACTAACGGGGGAAACCCACCTGGGTTCGTTTAAACTGAACCAAACAGGTGAGGTGTGAAAACGGTTTTAAGAGGCCAAAATTGACATTTTGCATGTTGTTGATGTCTAAGAAATGTTAGGAACAAGAAAAATGCAGCAATAAAAATTAATTAGCCCCAGAAAGAGAAAAAGAGGACAGTTTTTATGGAGTCAATAAAATCAAGTACGGCTTTAGTTTAGGATCAAAGTAAACATCTGAACAAAATGTATGTCTGACAAATAGCTGATCACAAACAACAATGTTGTTTTCATAAAATTGCTTTTTCTTCTTGTCAAAAGAGACCTATTAACGCTCATAAAAGAGAAATCTACCCTAAAGCTACATCCTGCTCTGCTTCAACTAAACAGGTGCTTTGGGATTCCACCAGGTTTGCATGCCAGTAATACAGCTATGTATATGACTCACACACAGGTCACACACACATACAAACTATTCCATAATAACTATTTAAAGATAACATTCCATGTGTCCTTGTCATCTTTTGTTCCAATCAGTGTTGCAATTCGCCTGAAGCTGGAAGCCGAGAACAACTCATTCGTTGTACCCACCCACCCCCACAGACACAGACACTCACCCCCACACGAACGAATGAATATGAATGCCTCTGTCTGTGCGAGAGCTGACACAAGGTGTGTTGTCAAGTTTGACAAATGACAGTGAATCCTCTTTCTGCTGCACAGACTACAGACGCCGAGCCAATAGCCCCACTCAGGAACGTATTGACATTCTCATCTTTCAAACAATTTGCTGAACACAATGCACAAAAAGCTTTGCTCCACTTTTAACAATAAATCTGATTATACTCAGGTGTAATCCAACCTACATCCAGTTCATGAAAGGTTCTCCTTTTTTTGTTCTAAAACACTGGTAACGTTTTCCTTGGAATGATCCTGACGTGGAGAAGAGGGATACATTTAGTTTCTAGTTTGTTTGGAACAAACAGAAGAAGAAGAAGAAGAAGAAGAAGAAGTGGGTAGCATGAGCAGAGACAGTCTACAACCACCATGAACTGACAAGGAAACAAACACCGTATCTGGGTCTCAATTCAGGGGCCGCATCCTTCAAAGGACGTGGTCTATGACGGCGTTACTAAGGCCCGCCCGTCGCCTAGCAACCTTGGCAGCTGCAGTTGAGTTTTGCAGTGTTTAAGGCCCCTTGGTTTTTTTTTTACATTTGTATTGTTAGCTATTCCGGTGAGTTGAAACCCAACACTGACATTTAAAAGTGCAATCTGCTCGGCCGCTGTTGACAATACGCTTGGGGACACAATATTCTCTTGCGCGCAGTGAATCATGGGATAGGTTGGGCCACAAAGGAGCCAAAGTTGAGAAAAGAAGGCCGCATTGGAAGGAGCCCTTGAAATGGGACGGTCTTGTTGCGCTGCTGTGACGCATTTGGTCTTCTAATGAAACAGCTTATGTCTAAAAGAGAAGCGATCTAGGAACCTAAACTTTGCATCATATTGCTTACAGTGCATGATAAGACATGTTAGTAGGAAGTGTTCTGTTATGTTACACGAGAGCTTCATCGCTGGTTAAATAAAAAATGTAAAAAATCTTTACAAAACTTGACACAAAACTTGACCGAATTCCTCTCTCTGAGCAGTCGTGCTTTGGATCAGCTGCTCATCTGTTTAAAGATCTTCATTGCTCCCCGTGGGTAAATTATTTGTGGTCAGAGATCAGTTACAAACGGATGTCCTGAGGCTGGAAGGCATCGTCAACAAGGAGGCCGAACTCAATCTTCTCTGTTTGAAGTGTTCACCACGTCACCATGCTCTCTATGTGAGTTTCTAAAGATACATTCTACTGCATGAAAACTAAAGATCAGTGCAGCAAGAAGTCTTAAGGAACAATGCTGCCAACAACGGCACTGGTCATACTGCGCAGCTCCAAGTGCAACATGAGGAAACTCTTCCTCATCCAGCATATACACCTTTTACACCAGGTTATAAATACACCTGCTTTAAACGAACGCGTCCAGTCAAACATTCCAGGTATTTATAGCTAGAAAACTGGTTTTATCACACACATCTTCAAAAACTCTAAATGAAAAATGAACTTCAATGTTTCAACACATTTTTCCATGCTCACTCTCTCTCACACACACACACACACACACTCCTCTTCTACTTAACATCAAACACATTCTCCACATTTCCCAACAAAGATAAAGCCACTCAATACAGCAGCTCACTCAAAGGGATCTCCCTCTTTTATCTATTATAACACACACACACACACACACACACACACAGTCATACTGATATCTGTCCACCTGTATCATCAAAACCCACAATACACTCACACAATATACTCACACTTCTTACTTGGAAACACAATGCCAGATCAGGCAAAAAAAAAAAAAAACTAATATCACCCAACTCTTGTTTACATGTTGAATCTTGTCTCTCAAATAATGAGCAAAGTTGAATGGGAAATTATTTCAAATGAACTGAATGATCTTGCTGGTTATCAGGGGAGAAAACAATGAGTCATGAAAACAGTGGCGACTTGGTGACTGATAAACTGATTAGCATGCGGTAGTGGTGGAGAGAGATTGGGAGCTACAAAATCTTCAGCTAAGGCTTTCCTGCTGATAAGAACGAGGGCAGATATGTGCGTATCCTGCTGAAGCCTCAGTCCGCCCCGCAGGCTGCGAAATTAGACACAAACTCATGAACATAACTTTGTTTTCTTTCTGGATACAGAAAGGAGTCTTCAACACAGGACCCCAATTCACCTTCCTTTCAATAACTTGTTTTCAAATATAAAAACACAGCCTTTAACAAATACCACTGACAAACCAGCAAATCGGCTGTAAAGTCACTGAATACAAACATCTTGTCAAACACGTCTGTTAGTTTCTGAAAAAGAAACTTTCAGTTGATTTTTAGCTTATTTCGGGATGCGGTGCTGGACAGCGTGACTTGTTCACATGGAGATTTTTTAGAGTGAACGTGAATCTCGAGCTGGCTGACTGCCAGAGGAACTAACAAAGAGAAAAACAACTTGGGTTGCAAAACATTAATGAACTCAAGCGTATGTGAGAAATAGGAGTTGCTGACAGGACTCAAGACATCGGCCTCTGTCTCTTCCTTCATTCCTGTTTTGATCCATCTTTCCAACCCCCCATCCCTGTTTCTATTTATATACAGTATATGTATAGTGGGAATCTATCGCTCTACTCTTTTTGTTACATTTCAATTTCTTCAGGGTTTTTTTTATCTACGTTCTTTTCTTGGTAAAAGATAACGTGTTCCAGGAAGGCAACTTAATGAATATGCACAGTCACACTTGGCTGTCTGCACGGACAACAAAGGAAGAAGGCATTAACATTCCTGCACATGCTCTGCACTCCGGTCAGGGATGAACACACACACACACACACACACACATACACACAGACGAAAAGTAATCCATACATAAACATCGACAAAACTTGATACACTGATACTGAAGCAAGCACATAAAGATGGGTGTTCCTTTTAAAAACACTTGTGGATGTGCACGGCTAGAATCATAGAACATAATCAGAATATCTTTTTCAGCTCTACACTACAGCTGAAACAAACTTAGCTGATCAATCGATTACCCGAGTTAATTAAAAAGCAACTATTTGATAACTGATTAATCGTTCATTGTCAGTTTCTTCCTTCTCTGGTTCCAGCTTCTCAAATGGGAATATTTGCTGGTTTCTTTGTCTTTGTGTGTGACAGAAAACTGAACATCTGAGTTTTGGATTGTTGGTTGTAGAAAACATGCACGTTGAAAATGGAAAACTGTGGCGGGTAATGTTCACTGTCATGTTTTACAGAAAAAAGAAATTATAAATCTATAAAAGAATTAACAGATTTATCGATAATGACAATAATCACTACTTCCACACAAGGGATTATACACTGACCCGGAAGACCAAACCACCCTTATTCTGCAAGTGGTGAAAAATGTCGCAAGCGTCTCAGAACACAAACAGGCAGGCCAGATTATTAAGTGCTACTGGTAGATTAGAGTATTTGAATTTCCTTCTGTTTGCCAGGAAAATATGGCAGACACGAGTTAAACATATGCCAGAGATGCCAGAGAATAAGATAGCGTCAATGTATTATAGTAGATTTTGGCTGTCATTACAGGATTGAATAAGTCAAATACTGATTTTTTAAAAACCTGTATGTGTGTGTGTACAAAAGATAAACTGTATGCTTACAAATCACTGCATGTATTTAATTATGCATCTACTTGCCCCTTGTGTTATTGGACATTTTCCACACAGCAAAGTTGTGCTTTGCACAGTTAACATCTCCTACTGCTCTCCAACTCTTCTCACCTTTGCTCTCTGCAGTAGTCTGTTTGCTGCACCTTCTATGTCCTCATTTCAAAAGGGCAGAAAACACACACACACAAACACACACACACAAACACACTCTGGACATGCACACACCCACAGACAGACACAAACACAGATGCACATTAAATAAACATGCATTGTGTCTCTCTCCTCCTCAACTTCACCGAGCTGTTGGAATTAGCCTGAATCTGTAAACGTCACTGGAGACCATTTATCACAGTCAGATGTAAAGTCGGGAGTCCATCCAGATGGGAAGAGATCCTTTTACATCTGCAATGACAACAAGCTATCTGAGCCGAGGTCAGTGTCAGTCACCTAGGTGATCAGGAGTGAATGTGAGCCCTCCATAACTCTGCTGATTTTTAGGTCAGACAATATCGAAATACAGCCGGGAGTCAGGTTCAGAAAACTTTAGAGATTAGATTAGAGCTAGACTGATTTATGGGGTTGGTATTGGTCTTTTGTCAAATATCATATTATCTATGTGCAAGATGATGAGCCTTCCTGACAGAGCGACATGTGTAAAACTTCAAAGTGTCATTTAATAAACTTAATTTAACAGATTAAAAGTGTATAAGAATGAAAATATCCAAAGATCTCACTTAATATACAAAGAATTATTCTATAATCAGTGGCTTCAGTATGAATTTGCAGTGATCCTAAGTAAAAATAATTTCGTTTCTCACTGGAGACTTAAAAATGATTATTTTATATCCAAGGCTTCTGGTCTGGAGCAGCGGGTCAGACTGAGGTGAACATTGAAAAGGTTGTTTCCGCCTAAATGTCACAGGAATAAATCCTTAAAAAAAATGAGAGAGATGTCCCGAGGGGGACTCAGACTGCGGCTGGAGGCCAATAACAGACAAATTACCCAGCTGACCACAGCAAGGAGCCTTTAGCTCGAAGGTTAATACAACACGAATTGATTTGACACACTAATAAAACATTAAGGACGATGTTACCTCAGGCCACACCACAAACACAGTCACTCTGTCCCATTTAAACCAAAATGTGTGCAGGCTGAAACAGAAAAATAGAATAACACACACACAATTAATAGACACACACACACACACACACACACACACAGTGCTATGTGGCCCCTTGGAGAGTATTATATAACATTACCCCTGACATATCAAGTGATTTCACGCACCTAGAGCCAGGACAATCGAGCCATTTGTTCAGCAGGTCAAAAATAGCCTCCTCCTTCACTGCCACAACTACTGTGTCTGCACTGCAGCTTGGCTTTCAGGGACCCCAGAGTTCAAAACGAGCACAATATATCTGCTGAGGTTAATGTGGCTGTTGATCAGTACAAATAAGTCAATCAGTTTTGGGGGCAGCTGCTGCGATTTAATGACTTTATGCCAGCTACACAGAAGAACCTTCACGCACCTTCAGAGTTTAGTGGTGAATAAACAGTGTGCTAGCTGCTGAAGTGTTGCCATTTCAGTATGTTGTTAAGTGATATATTACCTCTGTACTCAAAACTCCAAACCTGTTGATGAAATGTTAAAGTGAGGTCACGTTACTTAGACATATGAAGTAGTGAGGAAGATTAGCGGCGGGAAAAAGCACATAAAGCTCTGTCACTCCTTCACTCCCTCTAATTACTGCATTTTATACGTTCTCATTATAGTTTTGTCTCTAAGATGTTTTTGTATAAATAAATAATACATGAAAGTATGTACTTTACATGTATATTAACGTAAGCATTTTAAAATGTTAAAATATATATCCAACTCTCAAGGTTTGTTGGCATCTATTTTCAAAAAGAGGTTTAAATACATACATCCAAAAACCTATTCTAAATATATTGTGTAGCAAAAATGCTACAAATTCCCTGGTTCCAGCTTTTAAAGTGTGCACATGTTTGGGTATGTGCAATTTGAATTATGTGAACTTGGTGTTTTGGAATTTATGACTTTTTATAGATGACATCATTTATTAGGAGAATATAATCAACAGATTATTGTATAACAGAAAACGAACTGTTAGTGGCAGATCTGATCACACATATTTTCCACTGCATGTATCCTCCCTTAGCTCATCTTTCTATGTTCCCCACTGCTCAACTCTCCCATTCAGCAGGAACCAGAGACAAAAAGAAGTGCCCGGATCAGCTGATCCGAGTGGTTGGAAACCAGGACCAGGAAGAGGATATGGGATCTCCACTGCAGTTACAATCACGCCTATTGTTATCTGTCCCTAAAGTCTCTCCCTTTTCTGCGTAGCGAACCAGAGAGGACAGAATGAAAGACATCTATTTAGAGAGCTAAAACAAATATGGACAGAAAGGCAAAAAGAAAGAAAGAACCTAAAGAAATCTGCCTGTATAATAAGAAAGTTTGTTCCAACAATTATATGATGTTATATTTAACTATTTCTATATTTGTAGATATTATAGAGGTAGTTTGACTTGCTTCAATATAACATCTGCTGATTTAAAACTGTAGATCTTACGTCTTGTTAAAACCGACTTTATTATGCTGGGACATAGAAAGTTGACAGGATACAATTATAACAAGCATGAGCCATTGGAAGGAGTGTGACCTCAGTATAAATTTCTTGACAATCACCACAACCTGTTGACCACAGAAATTAGAAATATATGATATTTCGCTGACCACATAATCGTCATATATATGTTTGTGTCTGCAGATCATTTCTCTACAGCTGCAGGAGGAAGGACTGGAGTGTGGTGGAATCTCTTGAAAACATGACTTAAGAAATACCATTAAAATTCCAAAGTAGTGTGCAACTTGTATGCATGGTGCATTATCCCTGCAATATGTGGTGTCTCTGCAGGTTATTGATAACGGACAGACCTAAGATTAGCTAGTCTTCAGGTAGACAGTGTTGCTTCCTTTTGATGTTTTGTGTGTATGTGTAAAAAATAAGTTTTAGGGTTACCACAGAAGAACCAAGAGGCATACACACAAGTGGGAAGTAATCCAGGTGGCCTGCAAGTCTATTACAGCAGTCCTATATAGTTTAAAGTGGCTGTTTGAGCTCTAGAGGCTTTTTAAATGGTGGTTTCACATGTTACACACATCTGGCCCAGACTGCTGCCACCTTTATACTGCTAACCAGGCTCCAACGTCAGAGACGCCTGGCATCAGGACACATGTGCTAGACAGTGAAAACTGTTTAATGTGTGCATTAGATAGGGGGAGAGAGAGAGAGAGAGAGAGAGAGAGAGAGAGAGAGAGAGAGAGAGAGAGAGAGAGACAGTTGCCCTGCGTGGACAACACACATGTAACCTGACCCTACAGCCATGGCCATGACCTCACCGGGTTTTTCCACAGGCACACACACACACACACACACATACAGGGCACATAGTGGGTACTTGGTTAGCATACAGTCAGCGGAGCCTGGCACAGCGAGAGCCAGCGTCCATTCAGAGAGTCATGCACTGTAATCCTACACAGTGTGATCACACAGGCATGCTTCACAGTGGAGAATGCTAATCTAAACTAAAAAGGCTAGACACAAAGAAACAGCCGGTTGACTCGTTTCTGGTGGGTGGAGCAGTGGATCAAATGCATTTTGATCTCAGGTTGAAGAAGGAACCTTTGAGTGTTTCCCACTTGAGTCAACGTCAACCAAGCTGAGATGCTGTGATGTTCCTTACACAGTGAGGGGAAGCAGAAAGGAGAGAAACTGCTGCTGTTACGATGGAAAATGATAGTATTCTGAAGAAAGGCAATAACAGCTTGCCCATTGCACTTCTCATATTCAGTTGTAAAGTAAACATTTTCTTAAAGTGGGGTAGAAATGTCTAAGGGTTAGCTTAAGTTCACATTGTGTATCATACTAGCAGCTATTGTTGGTATTTTCATCGTATGACCACATGAGAATGAGAATGCAGCATTTATGAGGCAAATGAAACCATGAAACGAAATGAAACCAGTTGCAAGTGAAAATGTGTAGGAAAATATTTGTAGGATATCAGTTTGGATGAGTCCAGGTGTATTCTCATGTTTGTTTCAAAGTGTCAAGATTTTTTAAAATAAGCCCCAATCGCTCCACTGCTAAGAAGACATGACACAATCATGGAAATTAAATGGACAAAAAAGTGAAGTAAATCCTACTACTCTGTCTTAATTGTTTTTACATTTCCTGCAAGAATAATTAGAATTTAACCGTAAATAACTTTGTATAAAACAAACATAACTCGATATGTTTCACAAAGTTAGCCAAAGCCAGCAAAATACTGAATAGCTCAAATTTCACTTTGACACATTTCTTGTAGGACTTTTTGACACATAATAAACGACACTTCTGCGTGACCTGCAAGCAAACCAAATATCTAAACCCACACATGAAAGACACAGTGGGCCAAGTACGTCTTTCCAAGTAGGCCAACACCTGTTCTGTACTTTACTGCAGTTCTCTGAGAATCAAACAGCTTAGATCATTCTGCACTGGAAAAACTGCTGTCACCCAAGCTGTGTAATGTGTGTATAGACTATGCTGTAAAAAAAAAAAAGTTTTAAAGAGGACAAGATGGAGTCCTGAGGGAGTTGACTGTGGACTGGCAGCATTTTTCCACATGAATGTTTCAGTGCTGATGGCTATGGCCTAATTCTAACAGATTTAAGTAAAATCTTATGGTTACAGTTGGCATTTAGTCATTGTTAAAGGTCCTACCTGCAACTGTATGAAATACGTTGTCCTGTCTGCCTGTCTTTATGCTGTCCTTAGATGTGCTGATTCCATCTGTGGAGACAAACAGTAACAATAAGAAACAATAATAAATGATTAAAACAAGTTAAATAAAAAAAAAACGGCAGCTGGAAGTTCTGAGCTCCGAACCGGATCAAAATGTAGCTGCTTATATAAAATTCTCCTTTTCCTTTTCGATTGTTGATTGCAGACTACCGCAAACTGTCCCAGAGACGTTGCTGCAATCCCAGCTGGCAGTCAGCAAAGGAATAATAATTACAAGAAGAAGAAATAAAACGCTCCTTAAAGGCCACCTGATGAGTGTGAATGGCCACAATCTGAGATAAAGCTAAGGCCCATCAGGTCTAAAGTTTGACCCGGAGTTGGAAAGAAAGATCCCAAAATGTGTACAAATAAAATAAACACAGGTACTTCAATAAGAATGCAGCTGGAGAGTGGGCAGGCAGTGCATGTGTGTTTCTGACAAGTCTTAACATTTTCTCTCACCCCATCTGTGTGTGTGTGTGTGTGTGTGTGTGTGTGGTAGACCTGTTGCTGCTGCTGCTGTTTAGCATCTGTTCAGCCGCAAAACACATCATCAAGTGAACGTTTTCTATTTTTACGTTTCATGCCCAGTCAAACACAAGGGCCAAAAGCAAATACTATTTGAATAGCATCTGAGAAATGACTCAAGATAGGAAACGAGAGGTGAGCTCGACCACTTCGAACAAAACATTCATGACAATCACAAAAGACCATGTTTCTGCAAGGATTTACTGCGTCTCTCATCCCATTTTAACCCGTGGGCCTGTATTATCGTGTATGAGTAGTGAACAGTGACTTTATGGTAGCCGTAGACACGCACGTATCACTATAGGAATATAGTAGATATATATATATAATATCCCCATATAGACAAAATATAGTTTATAAACTGAGTATTCAGTTTTACTAGAAGATTAAGAGCAGGTAGTTTATGACCACCCGTAGCGTTGCTGAGCAATGCAAAACTATACTATAAAACTATAAAACGAACTTCCAACTGTCCCCGCATCAGACCTTGCCACCACCGGCGTTGCCTACCTTGTATGAAAGAACCCGTCGAGACCCAACGGGCTCTTGAAACGGTCTAAAGTCCAAACGCTTGAAGGTAATCCAGCTCAAGAAGTCTCGGAGCATCGGAGAGAGAGAGAGAAAGAGAGAGAGAGAAAGAGAGAGAGGGAGAGAGAGAGAGAGAGAGAGAGAGAGACCTGACGGGATGTGATGGCGAGCTCCGCTGGTGTTGTCAGTAGACGGTGCAGAGGAGGAGGAAAAGAAAAGAGACTTATCGGAGGCAAGTTGCAGAAAAGAAAGTCCGGCCCCTCAAGTCCTGCCCCCTCCCCTCCGCTCCGCTCTCCTGCTGACAGAAATAGGAAGCGAGGCGGGCCCCACCAAAAATAGCCTCGACTTCACACGGACCTTCAGGACTATTGTTTTCCTGCCCCGACTGACGGACTCTCCCATTGGATGCACATCGCATCCAATCCGCGCTGGGATCCTTAGAACTCGCACAACAGTCTTAACTTTGTTCCTACAGTGTGTTTGCGCAGGACGTGTGTCACTTTGAAATAATGGGCCCCCTACACTGTGGCTCCATCTGCTGTCAAAAAGCTCAAACCCAGCTCTGCTCTGGCACCAAGCATGGGTGTTGTGGTTCTGGGGGTCCCTACACCCTCCGCTGGAGATCCCCAGAAGAATGTGGGCCAGTTTAATTTCACTTTTTCACGCCTTGAGCGCAAGGATTCAACTTCCCATATTCTTTTGCACTCGGCACTCCTCCACACTGAGCATTTGCATGAGTAAATGTTTCCAGAAATTACAAATAGCCTGTTGTTTCTCAGTATGTTATTTTTGTCAGGGTGAAACAGCATGTAGGCCATTTAGTCCATCTGTAATGTAGGTGGGCACAAGAACATCTAATGTCTAATGAAACCAAAAGCATTAAACTTTTCTTTTGGACGGAGGTGCACCTTGGAACTTGGTATGCGATAAAGGTTTCTGCACAAAACCACATCCAGAAAGGCTACAAACGTCTCAGGAAAGAAACATATTCTCTTGAACCTAATTTGGTTTCCTTTTTAACTTTGATTTCCTGCCAGCAAATGTCTTTCGACGCCTGTGACTGCAGACATCTCAAATGGTATACTCGAAAAACATACTGCACATGTCTAAAATACACAAATAATACACAGAATACTAAACAAACTTCACTAATATATATATATTAATATATTCCCTTTTTGGAATTCTTTCAGTACATGTAACACCACTGCAATATTCTTTGTAATATGATAAAAACATGCACGCTTCTGTTTGGCTGTGATCCACATGATTTTATTGGCAACCACGCGACATTGCCTCATAACATATCTGCAGCAGGGGCTGAACACGTACACTGAGAAAGAACTCCTGAACGTCGCTTTCACATCCTCAACAACAGCAGAGGAAAGCCTGCTGTAAGGGCCTCATGAGGAAATGTTTGGAATAGTTTCTGTGGGCTTAATAACAATGTCATATATTGTTGAGCTGATTGTACAAATAGCCATACTCGCTACAGCACAGCTCATTCACGGCAAGGCCTAAACCATGTGTGCCACAGTAGAGTGGTAATCTAGGAGATTAAAACTGTAACTAATTTGCTTTTATACTGTAGGATTAAATATTGCATCTGTGTGGAATCAAAGCTCACTCAAATCTGTTGTGAAACCAAACACACCTTTGTACGGCAGCAAAACGCAGAAGACGTTTTGTGCTTTTTGTTCAGCAGGAGGATTGGTAAAAAAAAGAAACGACCACAACGAGTTGTTAGATGAAGCGCTGGGAGCTCTTTCACTGCAGAACCAACATGTCATTTAAGTTCAACAACACAAAACCAATCAGTTAGATCTGGAAAACCTGGGAAACAAGATCTAATCACGGTCGCTCACAGCTCGGAGTGGATATATTCTAAAGAGGCCTATTAACTTCATGGAATAATCCCCTGAGCACAATCAGAATAAATAAGTTTCCTTGTTCCTGTTCAACAACTAACAGTAAATAACTGTCAAGGACTCTCTGCAGTAATTCATTGAAACTCATAAAAACATAAATAAGTGTTAGAACAAAGGAAATTACATACATTACATACATTAATACATTTAGTAGAAGTAGAGTTGTAATTGTTGTAATCAAGTGCATTGTCATAAAAGGTTATTTTGCAGTTACATATCACTCCTGTACAGTATCATAAGAGTCATAAAAAGTCACAATATCCCTACTGAAATTATAAACATATCGTTAAATGACTATGTTTCATTTCACGTCACAGTTATATTATAACTAGTGTAACTGTTTTTGCAGTAAATTACTTGCCTATTGCTGCCGGATAATTACTGTAGCAATCACAGTAGATTTCATATAATCATTTAAGACACATATTGTATGAATGACTGAATGACTGTGAAGCTCTGGGGTAGTATGGTTGAGGAGATTTGCCAACAGTTACTGAAAAATCAGGCGTGTGATGGAAGGAGGAGCAGCCTTTACCACCTTTGTGTGCTGACACAATCCTTAACCAGGGTGAGTCATAATAGACCTAAGAGAAAAATGTCTAATTAAATGCTTTTGATTATTGGTTATATTTACTTTGTTTTCCTTGGAATAATAAGTAAGTTTGGACACATTGAAATTCACTCTATTCTGTGACATTTACAAATCTTCAGCTAGCACAGGGCAACACAACCCATAGTAGCAAGCAGAGCATCCTGTCTTTGTACACACACAGTGCATACGTTACTGTGGTAGCTGACATGACGCAGGGCCAATGATCCATGATCCAAAGTCTTCCCAGAGCCAAGGTGATGTTTGCTGTTAGCAGCCGTTCGCACTGTGTCACGTACGTCCTTAAGACGCCACGTCAGATAAACTGAAGTGTGGTCGGCGTGAAAGACGCGTCCGGTCTTGTCTCTGCTCAGTCATTAATTATGTAACATCATACAATTCATCATTCAATGCACATCCTGCAACACAAAATCAGTCCCCAAACCTACATGAAAAAAGATTTCACACCGCAATTTCTGAAGAAATTGCGGTGTGAATGCTGGCTGCTGAAATGCTATCGCTAAACTGAATAGCTGCTTTGAAACGTTGAATTATGTTGAAATGACTGAATGATATCAAAAATACTGAAATATAGAATTGACGTGGAATATTTTACTCTTAAGGTTTGTTTAAATCCAACGGTAAACTGCATATCTGCCTTGAAACGTTGAATTTCACTGAAATGACTGAATGACA
>JAVQJL010035019.1:0-13303 GCA_036024295.1 Nannoperca obscura
CACACCCCACTCCCAATACATACACACACACACACACACACACACACACACACACACACACACACACACACACACACACACACACACACACACACATATATACATACATACAAGTACAACATAAAGGTACAAATAACTTTTGTACAAGACAGACATTATTGTTAATTAAAGGAACAATCTGACATTTTGGGAGGTGCGTTGTTTGCTTTCTTGCAAAGAGTCAGATGAGAAGATCGATATCAATTTCATTTCTGTTTTTCAATACAAGGCTGAAGCCAGCAGCCAGTTGGTTTAGCTTAGCATAAAGACTGGAAGCAAGGGAAATGCAACAAAATTCACCTACCAGCACCTCGAAAGCTCACCAACTAACACTTTATATACCTTTACTGTTGTTTCATCCATACAAAAACCACACGGTGAAGACAACAAGTCATGGTTTTATAGGCAGTTATGTGGCTGACAATCTTAGCCAGGAGCAGTGACTTTCTTCTCTTTTTAGCTGCTGGTAGACAGATTGTTTTGGAAGCTTTGGAAAGAGACGAGACACATTTGAAATCCCCCTCATTCTCTCTGTGTCTTTTCTGGTTATTTCAACAACATTAATTAAGTACAACAACAAAATAAAAGGTAAAGAGACAAAACAGCTTTCTGAAAGATGAGTCGTCTCCTGGAATAATAAGCCACTAAATGCAAGAACAGCATTGTCTGCTCCAAGGGCAGCATCAATTTATCCCCTGTAGGCCCTTAAGCACAAGATGAGACTATCTTTTGGGATCAACTTCAAAATATCTTCCTTACAGTGTAATCATTTCAGCTGAGGTCAAGTACTGATGGTTTTCGGCAGAGCTCTCTTAAAGCACACTTAAGTCCTCTGGCTCTTTGGCTACGTTTGTCTGGCAGACAGAAGTAAGCGAGCGTAAGGCTTGTGGAGGAAATGCTTGGGGAGGACTTTGGGCTGGAATGTGGCGCGTTGGACTCCCAGAAGGCCGTGCTGCAGAGGCCCCAGTGTGGCTGCCACACGCCGTGATTGCCAGGGGTCACCGCCCCAGCTTGGACCCCTCAGCTCCAGACTCACTACGCGTGATTTGGGGTTTGCATGTCAGGATATTTCTTCGCTTGTTTGACAACCCCCACATTGTTCCTCCACCCATCATCCCCGGGGGACTGTGAGAAGTCGGAGGATGTGTGCAAGTGAGAGCCCAAAGTGTCAGATAAGCAGATTCAGACCAGAGATAGAAAAAGAAAAAATAGGAATGAGATAGAGTGTGACACAGAGAACAGTGATCTCGCTGAGAGGCGCGTTGCTGCGGCGTTGTTTACCTTCTGAAGAAGGTGATGGGGAAGCCGAGCGCAGCTAGCTAATGCTGGGTGGCAGCTCTCCGAGGCCAGGCCCCCTGAGCTTTCTGTTGGCTGGCCCAGCTGTCATCTTTCTAATGATTTCTTTATTTTGCAGGAAGAGCTTGTCGCCAGGGGAAACGCGCCACTTCCGGCATGGGGAAACCTGACGCTGGGCCAGGCTGACGCTGGGACCCTCTACGTCTGCAACCACATCACAAGGGACCAACACACCCTTTCATCCTGCCTGTGTTTCTTTGCTTTCTTTCTCCCTCTATCCACACAGCCATCAGTATCACCCTTTCTTTCGAGCTCCCATTTGTCCTCGGGGGGTTTAACTTTACTTCTCAGTAGTAATAGTTTTCTTTTGACTTCTAAATGATTATTTAGCATTCCAGTTTGTAACACATAACAGTGCCGCTGATACTTTGATAAGATCTAATTACTCATCAACTTTAAGTAACATTTTCCAAAGTGCACGCTGTCAGTCATCTTCCTTAAGACTGATCGATAAACGTTTTTTTCTTTTGCACATGTAAAAGTTGAAAAGGAATATTTACATCCGTAGACAAACTCAAACCTCTCATTAACCATGACTGATTTTATTCAGCTCTCTTGAAATGGATGTTGTAACTTCATGGCGGATAAACATACCGATTTCTATCACAATCGCCCGCATTAAAATGATTTTGACCACATTTGAACTTTTGCGATTGATTTTGTAACGTATCTGAAATCCATTAGTGAGTTTGGCCCTGGCCATTTGGAATCGGGGTGAACGGGGTTACAGGCCCCGCAGTGACTGATCTCACCCTGGTGAAGCCTCTCTCTTGAGGGTCGAGCTCAGCGCAGATCCCCAGAGCCCTCGCTCTCTTCCAGCCCCTCTGTCAGAAACCTTGAGAGGGCCTTGAAGGAAAGAAAACGAACCCCATCCCCTCCCCTCCCTTCCCCTCCCCTCCCTTCCCCTCCCCTCCCTCCTTCCCCTCCGCCCGAGTCGAGCATAATCAGGCCCAGCCTCCCAATCATGAAACCCAAGTTGAGCGCGACTTACAGCAGTTCCCTGAGCTTCTCTCCAGGCCCCCGCTGCTGATTGTTCCAGAAACAACAGATGGAAATTGTGAGCGTAAACATGTAAATATTGCAGGAGTCATGGCTGAGAGCAGCGTGGAGCAGAGGTCCTCTCCGCCATCACAGGAAAGCTATTGCAGCATGAAACGGAGCAAAGCCTTCAGAAAACAACAACTTTGTGTCAGAAGTGATAGCTGTCAGGATCCAACACACAGAAGCATAAACACGCACACACACACACACACACACACACACACACACACACAAACACACAAACACATGCAGTGCAACCACACCAACATGAAAGGACTGAAATCAAGCGTATGTGAATGGTTAGAGTTTGAGACCAGTTTGCTGCAAACTAAGTAGACAGTAACACAATGTTAAACAGTGATATTATATTATTACAAACAGACAAAAATCTTTGTAAAAAAAAAAGTCTAATAATTAAAACACGTCTTACAAAAAAAACTACTCCATAAACCCCCCCTAAAAAATGACTTATCTAACAAAATACTGTTTTTGTATGTGTGTGTGTGTCCTGTGTATGTAAAATTGCTCTCATTTTGATAGATTTTAATTGTGGTCGAGCAATCTATACAGGGGCACCTGAGAATCAAAGCATGCAGCACAGTTGAAATGTAAACATTCTCAGAGACTGATTGGTATCCAAACCACAGGACCGTTACCTGTCAAGTCCGAGCAGCACTTGCTAACTTGATGAGATGTGTGTGTGTGAGCGTGTGTGTAAATTTGTGCGTACGTACATGATTATATATGATTGAAACCCTGGCCTGCTCGAGACACTGAAAAAGCTCTGGTTAGAATCAGAGAGTCTGCTCCGCTCCAGACTGACAATGCCATCATACAATCTAAATTCTCCGTGATTTGGTTTCTGACAGCGCAGGGGGAACAAAAATGTACGTTAGCAGAGAAAGCAAGTCATGATGAACCAGACAAATGTTTGTTTGATTGATTTTTTTGATTATATAATAGTCAAAACCTGGCAGTTGACATTGGAAACTAAAACTGTAAACATACTTTTAGATATAGATGAACAACATGACGAATATTGAAACAACCATGTGTGCAATGGTAAATCTCTTCTAAATGAATATCTACATTTATAATTTATTTAAAATTTCTAACCATATGAACCACTGAAACAGTTAGTCTAAAGATGACAATTTGGTTAAAACAATACACCATTCTTTTTAAATGTAAAGATTCCCTGTTTATCTGTCATTTTTGCCATTCAATACATAGCTTTACATGTTGCAGACATAATTCTTCATGTTTGACATTTTATATTTTATCAACTTCAAATTGAGTAAAAATGAATAATTTATTAGTAATTAAAATCACTATCAAAATAAAAAGATATTATTAGAATTAAAAGACATGTCCCAACACTACAAATCAGTTGCATTATTTTAAATTTCAGCTCCACAGATTGGCAATCTTGATATCACACTGTAATTGCCAAAACATATTAAGCCAGTTCCCTTATTTTGTTGCGAGGTTACCGTTTCAGCTGTGACTATATGGTGCTCACTACGTAGCATTGCCATTGTGTTGTCTTGGAGCTCCACCGTTAAAGCCCAGTGATTGACAGCTGGGCCCAGCCTGGAAACTCTGTTGGGGGCTCAACACTATGGGGAGGCTGCCATTGATATCCGTTGTGTAATTTTCTATTGGCAGGTGGGTGATGGCTGTGATTAAATCTGGGCTTTAGCCCCTGCCATCAGCATTATTGTGTCGGGATTCCCCAAGTCCCTACTCTCCGGATCCTCTGTCACATTCTGTCATGCCAGCTTTGGACCCTGCCAGCTGGCCCTGTGGCATGGCATAACACAGACTATGTTAGCCCCACAAGGGCCCCCGCCTATCCTATCTCTCAAACACACATATGCACTCTTTCAGCAGCACTATTTTACTTATTTTTTGCCTTCTGACGTTCCCTCGAGCGATGCATCTGTCCGTCATGCTTCGAAGATCAGCTGGGCACAGCCACCGATGGCGGAGGAGGGTCACACCGGGTTTACAGCGTAATTTGCGTGGGTGAGCTACGTGGGTGTTAGTGATTATTGCTAAATGTCTGGGACGTGCAGGTCTGGTCTTGGTGGGCACAGATTGGGACAGCGGCTAAAGGTCAGGCGTGCTAAAACAAAGACGCTTCCTATTGATGTCTGACTGGTGTGTTTGTTTAAGAGCAAGGAGGCGAGGAGAGCCACGGCTGCTCTCATTGGCTTTGGCTGAGGCCACTTTACCTCACACACATAATTGGGGAGGCTTCAGCATGAGTTTGAATCATCTCTGCGCCGTCAACATCATAATTACCCCATTTGCCCTCCAAACTCTGACAAATTATTCTGAGGTAATCTGACCTTTTCTGAAAGGACAACTACGGCTGATTCAGTGATTCCACATACTTACAGAGGAATAAAATAATAATTGCAAAAAAGTATAAAAAATTATCTTGAGTCCTAAATACTGAAAAACCTTAAATATGCAAACAGTCTCTCTAAATAACTGCTTACATGATTTTATTATGTGCTAATTGCGTCAACAACTTACATGAAATTATTTTGTTACAGTCAGTTTCTTTGGATGTGACCATGAGCTGCACATACACAGAAACAAAAGTCCGAAAAAGATAACAACAACATAATTACATTTGATTTATCCTAAAAGCATGTGGTTTGGAGGAAATTCTTTCAGCTAGGAATAAATGTGTAACCACCTAATATATATATATATATATATATATATATATATATATATATATATATATTCTTTTTTTCACTATTCTAGCATCAAACCTTTATAGTCTAAAGAAAAATATAATGTATCTGACCAGACAGCAAATGCAATATATATTAAATAAAACTTTATTTAAGCACACGTGCAAACAAACACAAATAAGTATTAAATGATCATATAAGTATATTTAAAAATACAGTTAAACTCATGCTTTAAAATGGTACATATATATATATATATATATTTGTGTGTGTGTGTGTGTGTGTGTAATATACACCAGTATGCATGTACATACTGTATGTGTCCATATGTGTGTTATCGCTTAGAGTTCCTTTGGAATATTCGATTTCCTTACGGCTCGGCTTTCTCTCATTTTGTCTGGTGAGCGAGGTGGTTGACTGATTCAAAATTAGCCTGTGACACGTCAGGTGCGTACAGTATATCATCGGCGCAGTGACCTCTTGGATGGCACACCTCATGCTGTGAATGTGTCAATATTATGAAGTGCTGTCATCTGATCTAATGGGGTCCATGTCAGTGGACAAGCTGTGACCCATGCCTACACACACACACACACACACACACACACACACACATTCAGAGGGACAGTGCCCGTGTCACCCTGCCTATTCCTGGCTATTGTTTTAACAAAATGGTTTACCCATGTGCAATTTGTTCAATGGTGTATTTGTGACTGGAGATATATCAGATTTCATTTTTTTCCTTGCCATACGACTGTGGCTTACTTGGGCGCTCTAGCTCGGTTGACAGGAGCGTTTTCCTTCTTATTTGCAGACTCATTGACAGCGTTCTTATTCTGTCAACTCCAAATCAAGGCAAGAAAGATAAACGCGTTGCAGCCTTGTCAGACTATCCTCCACCTGTCTGTAGAGCAACTTGTAACGCAATGAGCTGTCTCGGAACACGCCATCCCTGGACGGAGTAAAATCCAAATCTGTGTGTGTGTGTGTGTGTGTGTGCGTCCACTCCCCGTTTGGCTGCGTGCATTTTCATCTACGTGTGCAAATGTGTGGACACCACTGTGATGCCTGTAAAAAGCAACAAACGCCAAAACACACAAGAGACATTAGATGTGTGCTCAAAGAGGGCCTGTCTGCCTAATTTCAACACCGCCGACGTTTAAAAAGACGTGGAAAAATAGATGTTGAAAATCATCATTACCGCTTGTTTTTATTTCATCTGCTGCGGAACAGTATCTGCCATTGATGTTGCCTACATTTGACTTTCTTTATTGTTTACCTTTAGTATCTATATCTGTTTACCTTGGGTGTGGGTGATTCCTTTGGGTGCTTAAAGTGATTTAGCCGATGACCTCATCCAGTATACGTACTTGTCAACCGAAGTGAGCGTGGAACTGGTTCATACAGAACATTTTGGTAGACCTGGAGTGGATGTAAATGATATATTTTCTCACATAGTTGAATAGTCTGGGAGTCGGGAGGATTGTCACAGAGGTAGCCAGCTCAGCTGGCCCTGCTAGTAGACATGCATACTGGCAGCGTGCTCATCACAGAAGGTAATGCTGTCAAGGGAAAAGGTGTCTGTGTGCCACATGAGCATACCGAAGCTGTGACGTTCACCACTTCACCCATAATCTTCTCCACAACTGACACCAAACCAAACACACGAGACAGATTAATGATTTGTTAAACGCGTGAAAGAAATATGTATGATTGCTATCCACGTGTGATCCACCTACAAACACACACACACACACACGGGCTCACACACCTGGCTGTGTCTGGGTCTCAGTGGATCCAAATGGTAAAAGCCACAGTAAAGGTGAGTGCTGTTATTCTGCCTTCAGTCCTGCTAGACTCATCAGTTATCCTCTTTGGCCTCCAGGATGTCTACCATCCCCTCCCTCCCTCTTGTTTGTTTGAAGAAAAAAAAAAAATCCCACTCTCATGGTGGGAGTACGGAGTGGGTGCGTCTGACACAAAAGTAAAAACACATCTTTCATGTCTAAATAAATCTGACAAAGAAATGCTTTATGAACTGCTACCTGAAGGTAGTCCTAAAAGCCACGGTGAGCAAAGTGGCCATAACATTTAATCCAATTGGCTTCTTAGCTTCAAAACCATCTTAGCAGATGGTAGGCTGTAATATGAAAGTTATTCACCCACTGACTACGGCAGTGCGTCTGTTATATCACCATGTCCTGTTATTCTTTATGGCTTCCATAGGCACTAAAGAGGAGAGAAGTTATTTTCTTTTCATTACTTCTCTCTCTTGGGGGACTGGGAGACTTGGTCCAGCTCTTCCCCTTCGGTCCAGAAATTCTTTTCAATTAAAGGCCTATCCTACCAGATGGTAGAGACATTACACCAGTGCTCTGTTGATGTGCCGCCCCTGCAACCAATGGACAGCCATTTCATTTACCAGGCAGTAAATCTTAAGGCACCTAATGCCCCGCTGCACAGGCCGCCAAGCGCCCGACAACACAGACCAGCCGGGCCAAAGTGTCACGCGGCGCACTGAACTTTTACCACGCACTCCTCTGCTCTCTCAATCACACATGTATTGTCTTTGCCACGGATCAATTAAAAGGATGAGGTCTAAAAAAAGGGCCATTTGTAGAGTGGACGTCCTCTAAGAACCGAAACAGCAGCAGAGAGCATTGGAAGCGTGAATAATTTATCCCGAAACCCTATCACTGTGTTTGTATCAGTTTCCATCATAAAGCTTGGGGAGCGGGGGGGGGGGGGGGGGAATGAATAACCCCGGGGGAAAGGCAAGGCAGGGCGCGTAACGTAGGGGGTAGTCTGGGCAGTCACATACATATAAATCCACTCGCTGTCACCGGAGGAAGGGGATGAGAGGAAATGGAACGGTGAAAGGGTGGCATAAGGACTTCACCAAATCACATATTTAAAGAAATAAACAACCTACTTAGACAATTATAGACTTTTGAAGCTGCAAATGCCTTTTGTGATATTTTTGTATGTTAATAAATATAGTCAATAAATCATAAATGTATGCATGAATGTATAATAGGACACCATAAACAAAAGCATGAAAATCATCAAACTTTAAACACATTTTTTGACATGACAGCCACAATTTACAGCGTGGTCTGTGCAGTTTTATTGAGGCATGTGAAAACACAAAAATTGCCAGATGATACAGACGATTTCACCTTTTTGTGTGAAAAGTGTTTGGGTTTTTTTGTGCAAAAAAGGGTAATATTTACTGCAGTTAGTGCAAAAATATAAAAGGAGAAAGCTCTTAATCCAGATTTTGTTTAACAATGAGTGTGTACATGTGTCAAAATAGACACCACAAGTTTAGGGAACTGGGATGAGTTTCACTGTCTGGAGATACATGTAAGGGAGACGCAGATGTCTCTCACTGCTCTCTGTGTTTTCACTGACATGATGAAAAGATAATTTTGCATTTGGGAGCCAATCTGCTGTGACGCAATGTTTGCTTCCACGATACATACACCAGACACTGATTGCTTATCAAAGCAAATTGCCCAGCATGTTAAATATCGCGTGCTTATCTCCATTACTTTGGCTTGCTTCAAATATGAGTGCGTGATGAGAAGCAGAGACGCTCCATGGGCAGGGAGGCAGAGAGACAAGGGTGGCAAAATGCAACAATACGTCGGGTTTGCCTTTTGAAGACACACAAACATTAAACACCTTTTTCTTCCCTTACCTGCAGGGCTAAAAAGCAAAAGACAAAGAAAGATTACAAAAGAGAGGGAACGAGTTGTGTCCCTAAAGGAAAAGGCTGATCTAAAGTTGTACATGTCTACTGTTTCCTGCAGCCTGTACAGCTGATGTTATGGTAATTTATGTGAAGGCCAGCTTTTATGTAAACACTGTCTCTTCTGTTTCTTGGAAATAAATGCAGATTTGATATTTGATACCTGACAAATATAGACAAGTTCTCTTTTGTGTTGATTTACATCTCTGTCAAATGTCAGCTTTATATAGGCTTGGAATATTAGGATGCATGTAATTATATGATATATGTACCCTGGGAAAGCAGAATTCAAATGAAGTGCGTTTTAATGAAGGACATCATAGCTCTTTTGCTCCCCATTTCCTGTCACGTTTTGGAGACTTGTAAAAACAGAGCTCCCGGTGAGTGAGTGAAAAGCAGCTAGTCTGAGCTCACCTCAGCTCTGTTCGGGCCAGTAATCACAGCCCGTAACTCCCACCGTTCCCAGCTGCCGAGGCGGGGAAGCGGAGCTGGGGACTGACTGGCTGCTACCGCAAGCGAGGTCACCGCGATCTGCGTCTGAAGCCTGGGCCAAACCTCCCCTGTCCCAGCGGAAAGTGCCATTTTTCTGCAGGAGTGAGTGAAAGTCTGGTTTCAGACGGACACGGCAGCTTGTTAGGCTGCTCTCCCTCTACCCACTCCACATGTATATTGGAGGAAATCCCACAGAGTTGAAAAGAGACTCAGTCAAAACAAAGGCTCCTGTCAGGGCCTGAGACCACAACCATTTTCACACATTGTTCTACCTGGTAAAGGTGTTTGCAGTCACTTTACTTATTACATGGATGGGTGGAGAGGGGACTCGGTTAGTCTGATGTATTTGACATGTGAGGGAATATTCCAGTTTATTACAATTTGGGTCTTACTTCAATAGTTTTGGTCTCATGTCTCATGTTTGTATGCTGAGTATGAGACTACAGCCAGGAGACGATTGGCTTAGCTTAGCATAAATACCGGAGGCATGGAGAAATAGCTAGCAGAGCTCTGTCCA
Organism: Nannoperca obscura; assembly: GCA_036024295.1. NCBI lineage: Eukaryota > Metazoa > Chordata > Actinopteri > Centrarchiformes > Percichthyidae > Nannoperca > Nannoperca obscura. Next base: position 9,911 of record JAVQJL010035019.1, read on the forward strand.
AAGTTGAAAAAACTCCACCCACCAGCACCCCTAAAGATCACTTATGAACACGTCATATCTTGATTGTTTAATCTGTACACAAACAGAAATGTAAAAACAGTAAGTTGGCTTACTGGCTGGCTGTAGATTCATAATTAAGGGACAGAAGTACTGATCTTCTGACCTATCTCTCAGCAGGACAGAAAATGATTGTATTTCCCGAACCATTCCTTAAAATATATTTTAATAGCTTCAGTGTCAAGCTGTTTTTGTTGTTTTTATTCTCAATGTACAACAGGAAGTGATGCATTTATTAACTGAACAAGCAGCAGCAGCTGCATGTTTGGAAAATGTATTGCAACCCACTGGTTAGCCTAATCAATTAGAGTGAGTATTAATATACAGACATTTATAGAAACTGAAACTTAAATCCAAGGTAAAATGACATCATAGAACAGTACAGGTGGTGCAATACGTACAATAAACTGCTTAATTCCAAATATGTCATATTTCAGATAACTACTTAGGACTTTGTTTTAGAAAAGTAGCTGACCATTCCTCTTAATTATCTAAATGAAATTTGAATAATAAAAGCATTAACTTTCCAGGTGTTGTTACTTCAGGCACGACTTCTGCATGTTTGACTCCTGCTTGTCCATCTCTTGTCCTGTCTGTCCTGCATGTAACATATGAGAATGGTCTCTGTCTTTTTTTTTCTTCTTCCTTTCAGACAGAGGGGTTTGAGGGTGAAGTGTAATTTTACCCAGCATCCATAAATAGAACGTGCGGAGCATATCCCCCATGGAGGTGAATGCATATCATGTTAGCGGGGCTGAGTAGGTGCTAACCTGCTGCTGGCAACCTCCACACTAAACAATACTTGTTACAGAGAAACACAGAAATTGGATCACTGTTGTGTGAAAAGTGAACTAATGTTATGTGGAGTAAAACACAAGAAAGTGTAACGCAATCTAATGCTTGTTGTTGTCAAGTGCTGGTTCCCTTGACAGAATTACATTACAAGTAATTGAGTAAAAACAGGGATGTTTTCGGATTGTATAGTGTGATATGTCTCATTTAAAAGTGGGTAAAATTCTCAATCTGAGTAATCTTAAAATCAAATTGAAAATGTTTTTCCCACTCAAACTTAAAATATATATTTATTAATATATCAACTTATTACTTACTAAACTAAAATAAAAGTGTTTCCTGTTTTCAGTTTCATCCGTGTTGGTGAGAAATAATAGTAAAGCTCATTTTCAGCTATCTGTGAAAAACTATAATAATACAACACACCATTCAAATTAACAAAATCATTTTACCCCAAAGTGACCTTAAAGTGAGACTGCGTAACTTTTGCTGGATAACAGCCAAATGCCGAACTATTGCTTTGCTAAATGCTGCTAAAGAGCATTTTACTAAGCATTCAGAATTTACAATGTACTAATCATTTTGCTAAAATTGCATTTAGCATTTATAGCTAAATGCTAAATGCAATTAGTAAACAGCAGTTTAGTATTCAGCTATGTTCAAAAGAGTAGTTTAGCTTTCAGTGAAATTAGTGAAATTGAGCTAAAATTAGTCATAAAATATAAAAACGAGTAATGTTATTTATACTGCAAAATGTAACTAATGTAACTAACATTAGCTCACATTAGCTACCATAATCAACGGGTCATACCAGTTTGTTTATTTGTTCTGCCACAAGTTATGTAGTCTTGCTTTTAAAGATCTGAGGTATGTTAAAAGAAATTCAATTGTAATGTCTCTTTGATCTCTACATCTTACAGTTTTACTAAAGTGTTGCCAAGGTTAAATCTGTAACAAATTATCCGATTCTGTTCGTCCTTTAAAGGCTTAATCATGCCAGACCCTTAAATACAGACTGGGCCTTGTGGTTAAGTGAGTAACAATGTGTAAAAATTACCCACATTAAGACAGTGTCAATTACAGAAACCTCAACATTGCTATTAACATAAAACAGACATGCCACCATTTTGAGCTTTGACACCATACCCGCCCTGATATTTACCTGAGCTGGTGTTGGAAAGTCAGTCACAAACCAAAAAATATCCTGGGGCATCAAACACGCCGCCTGAGAAACCACTAACAAGTCTGCTTACTTCCGAAAAACACCCCCCCGCCCCAGTAAAAGTCTGCGAGCCATGCCAGTGCAAAACATAAAGACATAAAGACGTGATAACTAATATAGCCTTGGCTACCTCGGTATGCCCTGCAGTCACAAGCCTATTGTTGTCGTGCTCTTTTGAAGCCTGGGAAAAATATCAAAGTGTTGGAGGCTGACAGAGCTTTGAACAATTAGATTTTGGCTCGGTAACAGGAAAACCTTAGACAACAGGAGAGAGAGATGGAGTGAGAAAGAAAGAAACTGACAGAAAGAGAGAGAGAGAGAGAGCCTGGAGTGTGTGTGTGTGCGGTGATTTTGGCGTTCCCAATTTCTGACTGATGGAGCGAGGAGCAGAGAGGGGGGACCTCAGATATTACTGTCCCGAAGCATGACAGCTTGACAAGGCAGCCTCCATTTGAAGCTTTACAGGAAGGAGCAGGCCACTCTCAGACAGACATGCAACCATGGGATATAGACACACACACACCACCACCGCCACTACACACATATAGACATGTTCAGGAATGTGCAGCAGTCTGAAGAACAGTGTTAGAAGGTGGACTCGGCACTCAGTGCATCGAACAGCGGAGCAGACAGGCCCGGGTGGATGCCAAAGGAGCTCCAATCATCCCACTTCCAATCCTGTCAAATTGGTATCCTCTGTTTGACAGATGGAGCGAGAGAGGATGAGAAAGACTGAGGGAGGAAGACAGCAAGAAAAGGAGAAGGTCTGGTCTAGCTACAGCCTGTGCTGCTCTCCTGTTCCCAGCCAATGCAGGAAATGAAGAAATAGGATCACATCAAAATATGCAAGCCCTGTCATCCTAAGCACACCTTTCCAAAGGCCACATACAAGCCAACATAGGGTTTAGGAGATTAACCTTTTGCCAGATGAAACAATTCTATGGAGTTTATTAAGAAATGTGTTTAAACGATGAGCAAAAAAAATGTACTGATGACTACAGTTAAATAAACCAAGAGCCAGAGGTCAGTCTGCAGCACTTGCCAACCACTACAAAACTTCCCTAAAAAGAAATTGCGAAGCAATAACTAAACAACTGAACCAAAGTTGTTTACTTATAATCGCAGTTTTCGATGGTTTCAGCATACAAGGCTGCACCTGAAGGTTTTACTGAAGTAACAACGTCTGCAGGTAAAAATTCATTGTTACACAGGGTGAGATGTTCCCCCATTACAATAAACTTGGGCACCGTAGTTCATTTTGAGTGGACACACACCTTCCTGGTGAAATATATATATATATATATATATATATATATATATAT
>JAVQJL010035026.1:0-24136 GCA_036024295.1 Nannoperca obscura
GCCCCCTACGCAGACACCCTGGACTCTGACGCCCTGAGGACCACGCTGATGCAGAAGAGCGAGGAGCTGAAGACCAGCCTGGAGCAGAGTGTGAAGGATCTGCAGGCTCAGCTGGGGCCATACACCGATGACCTGAAGCAGAAGGTGGACCAGCACCTGCAGCACTTTCAGGATAGCGTGGCTCCTGTGACCGACAAGGTCCAGGTTGAGCTGAGTCATAGAGCAAATCTGGTGAAACAAATGGTTGCCCCCTATGCTGAGGACCTGAGGGAAAAGCTGGACCCCTACGCCCAGGACCTCCAGGCCCAGCTCCTTTCCCTCTACCAATCCTTTGTCAACGACAACTAAGTCAACCGCCACACCTGCTCCATCATTTCTCAAGAAACCTGCCCTGTGTGGTCTACCTCTGTTTGAAGCGTGAAATATAATCATTTAAATATCTGAATTGTACTGTAAACCAAATAACACTGGCTGTATACCCACAACATAATATTTATTGCTAGGTGCAAAAATTGCAAAGCAAACCTCTGCACTTGTTTAATATGTACATACTTAGTTTTTATTGTGTGTTGTGAAGTTGGAGACTTTGTAATTTATCCAAAAATAAATAGATGAATCTGGAACAAATGACATTTGACGAATCTTTGTATTCTTTGCTGTCTTTTGCAGGACATGTAAATCTACAAAAATCATTTCACAAGAAATATCTATTTCTACAATGTTGTCTATTTTAGCACACACATAGTGTATTGACAAGCAATCCTGAAGGTACACAGCACAGACAACGTACAATTACTTCATAAACATATAGAGGGACTACAGTGGTCACAAGCTGCAGTGGGACTGTGCTGATTTTTCCCCAGGAGGCAACTGGTATTTTGACTTCATCCCCCGTGTCTTAACACGTCCTGGCTCCTGTCACAGTTTCGTCTCGTACTTTTTCCAGAGGCAGGCTGCTGTTTTTATTCTTGTACTTGTCAACGCTTGCCATAAAAACTGCACCTCCCTGGTGCCAACACTAAAATCGAGAAATGGCAGTGAGACGGTGTGAGAGAGGCCTAGATAAGTCAGTTGTGGATTTATCCCATTAGATATCATATAAAACATATAAACTGTATTGCTCTAAAAATCAAATGCATGCTTATGTGATTCTATTTAGAATTACTTATTTGTTTTGATGGTGATTTGAGTCATAAAAGAACGTGTGCAACCTCTTAGTGTTGTAAATATACTAAACAAAGTCTTATCCTCCCATCCAGCGTGGAGGGTCAGAGTTCAGTGGCAATTCTACAATGCATATTTGTTTCCTGGTTACATCAAAACAGAGACCGCAAAAACTATAATTAAAAAAGCGTATGAGTTTTTCTTGAGATAACTAGATGTCGCATGTAAAATTACAAAATAACTCCTTTTTTGAATGGAGAAGACGTGTTTTAACAGAGAATAACTGTATTTAAATGATTGTTCATAAAGCTGCAACGCGTAACCCACTAACCATGATGGCAAGAATGATTGTATGAATATCAGCAGTTTATTAAAATACATCAGTCATTCGTACACTTACAAGATGTGGCCTTGGTTTGTACATAACTGTAAGACCCTTGGAATAAATCTGCCCTCATGTAATTGCAGCATTTTAAAGTGCTAGATTCAATGACACACAAACTAGTCAAACTACTGCAAAGCTCCGTGAGACTTTACAAATGTAAATCGGATCTCACATGTTCAGGCTCCAGCCTGTTTTATACCTAATTAGCACTTGTGTGGGCACCCACAAGAACCATTCATAATGCATTATCTGTCAAAACAGCCAAAAGGCATCGTTAAGGCCTTGATCCCAATGGCAGCTTTTCTAACAGTGGAGAGTGTTATGTGCCCCATTCCAACTCTTCAACACAGACCACTGAGGGGAGGGAGCTGTTGTCTGACGCACACAAGTTTCTTTGTACAAGACACGTCTTGCCTTTATCACTGACCTTAGTGACAAACAGAGATTCAGTGTTGTTTTGATGTAGATAAGAGATTGTTGGACTGTTGCTGCTGATTTGATAAGCAAACCAGTGCCTGTGGAGATGAGAAGATAGTTATTGAAGTTATTGTAAATGCTCTCAGGCTATATTGTTTTCTCAGCCTTGCTGTCCTAGTATTGGCTAACTTTTTATACCTTGAATCCACAGCTCGAGTTTCACAAAGGTAGTGTTTCTTGGAGAGTGATTGTATTGGACTGCCAAACACCGCAAGGCCAGCTGTACGGCCGTTGAAAAACAGGGGTGACTTTTGCACATTGTAGCTCGTAATTACAAAGTTTAATGTAATGCTTACATGTTAACGCACATAATAATGACAGTTCTGTCTTCAATGACAGACAGAAACAGTTCATAATAATGGGTTTAATTTAAATACTTGAGTATATTTTGTTGCTAGTACTGAAACTTTAGTAACATTTCGAATGGAGGACTTTTACTTGTAATGAAGTATTTTTACAGAGTAGTATTGTTTTTACTCAAGTAAATGATCTGAATGTCTGTAAGACATGTAAAACATTACATTGTCCCCAAGTGGGGTGTCAGTGTTCCCTGTGCACATGAAAGAGGCTACACTGCCACCCAGTGGTGAAACTGTGACAACGTCTACACAACGTCTCGAAGTGGTGTGTATGGAAATGTAGAATTAATAAGCAGGTGGAGGTTCAGTTGTTCTTCTTGTCCACTTCGGTGAGTCACATGACTTGCAATGAAATGATTATTTGCAATGGAACATTTTGTATAAACCTTGTGGCCATTAAATAACATTTTATGCCTTTTTTTTTTCATTACATTCTTACGGTAAGTTAACTGTTTATTGTAATTTACTTTCATCTTTGTACCAAAGACAAAAATTAACTCAGTGGTACAAACTAATTACCATTTGCGTATGAATACAGGGATGATTTTAGTAACGTTTTATTAATTCAGCTGACACCCACACAGTCCTGATGAAGCAGATTAGCTGAATGATTAGATGAATCAGAGTTTTTATTGTAAAACTAGATAAAAAATATCTAGGAATGTATTCATTTCTCAACGTTTACTTTGATTGTTGCTCATGTAGCTATTTTATCATAAAAATAACTACATGAGTAGACTTTGCATGAACTACAAAATTTTAAACCAAGTTTTCAGGGACTTTTAATGGCACAGTAGGAAATATGTGAGTACAGGATATCTTTACATCTCCAAAAAGAACAATTATTTATTTTCTAGAAAAAATCAGATTTACTTCTATACAAAACGGTTCTGAAACAATGGCACTACAGTTTGCAAAATACACAACAATAATATATATGTGTTACAACGTGTGCAACAGCATTCTAAGCAAATATGAGATGATAAGAGATGACTGTCAACATGCAATCTCATCCATGAAAAAAAAACAATGTAATGTATGTGCAGATGAATGGAAAGAATGACAAACAACAAACAGACAAGTAGCAGGTTTGTAGAACATGAATTTCCTGATCATGACACAGCTCTTTGTTCCTTTCACTCTTGTCAGATGTCACACAAAAGAGAGAATCAGAGGCAGTGAAATATCATTCACTCATTTGTACAATAATTATTTGTTTAAATGGGATTATACTGTTATTCAGAAAGAGCTTTTAACTCTAAATGTTCTGTTTGGGGTCCTGGAGACGCCCCGCTTTTTCAGCTCAGAAAACACACATCACATTGTTTTATCAGCCTGGTACTTCAGGACATTTTCTAATTTCATTACAATTGCTTATTAGTATGATTTAGAAAAAGCACACATTATCACTTACCCTCCTCTTTCAAACCCAAAATAATACAAAAACCTTCATACAACTGATTTATTCTGGTAGCTCTCTAATTTGATCAGCTAATCTTTTTCTGGCCTTAAAAAGTGTAAAATCTGAAAAAGTTTTAATTTCTCTGTACAGAAAATGTGCTGGTGAGTGTGATTTCACGACAGGCATCTGCCTCAGTAAGTTTCCATCACATTCGTTTAATATTCATGTTGCTGATGATGCTTGTAACATTACCACTGTGATCAGATGCTGTATGATTTATTTCATTCATCATTTATCTCTTCTCTGCATGTGTCTGCAGCCCATTTCAACTGTAGGAGGTACTGAAGGTGATGTAAAGTAGACTAAGAGCCAATTATTCTTAATTACAAGTCTGGTCATTTGTAATTAAGAATAACTGACTTAAATATGCCAATAATCTCTGTGATTTGACTCTTGTAATTCCGTTTTTTAAATAATAAATTTTCATTCAGTTCATTATGGCTAACTTGTGAGTAGCACCCATTAGTGTGTGATCCATGTTTCCCCCTCAGCTGTGACTGTGGTAAGCAAAATAATAATTTTGAAATCAAAGCATTTATGAAAAACGCAGCAAGAGCAATCACTCAGATGCTGTTGAGTGAAACAAAGGTGTGTTTAAAGGTCCATACATGACTTGGCAAATCCAAGTCAGTTAGGGGAAATAATGTTATTCTAGATCAGAATGTTCCTGAGCACCTTGGCTGTCACACTTTTAGAACAATACACTTGAGCAATACTTTGAGTTAGATATGTTATCACTCTTCTTGTTCCTCCGGTATGATTTCAAAGGGCTTTGAGAGGAATATCGTTCAGTTCAAATGGGAGATACCAGTGTTGGATAAGAGCCATGGGTAGACAGAGCAATTGCCTCTGTGTTCATTCATCTGTGAAGACAAGCGTGGACAGCTCGATGAACCCGTTTGTTTTGCTGACTCATAACATTGTTGCTTGCTTGCTCACCTTGAAACACAGAACTGGATTCCTGAGGGGTTGTTCCTCAGCCATGAACTTCCAAAATATAGACCGCACATTTAGTATCCCACCAGGGATACAAACATTCTGGACCATTGCAACACCACATTAAAGGACGCCTATTGTCCTGTTCCCTGTGCAGCAGTGAGACTCTCTGATCACCGTCTGGTTCATCGTCTTCCGACCTACAGGCAGAAACTAAAATCAGCTACGCCTGTCATTAAAACCACGAGAAGATGGACCAACGAGGCAAATCTGGAATTACAATCCTGCTTCGACCGCACTGATTGGAGTGTTTTGAGGCTGCAGCTACAGACCTGGACGGACTCTCGGACACTGACATCTTATATCAGATTTTGTGAGGAAATGTGTGTGCCAACTAAAACCTTCTGCACATACAACAATAAACGCTGGTTTCTAGTAAAACTCGGGCAGCTTCGTCAGGCCAAGGAGGAGGCCTACAGAAGTGGGGACAGGATCCTGTGCATCCAGGCCAGAAACACACAGATGAAGGAGATCAGAGAAGCAAAGGAGGAGCTAGACTGAAAAAGCTGAAAAACACTGGGGAATCACCAACTGCCTGACGACCTGTACGTGTCCTGCTGTAGTTTTGACAAGGCCACACTCACACCCCTCACCCGCTAGGACATCAAACAACCACCTACACCCCTTGTCACCCCCCCACCTGCACTCAGGATCTGCGAAGGCGTGACGGCTCTTTCAGACAGAAGATCAGGAAGGCGCCCAGATGTCTCACCTTCGTCTGAAAGCCCCCCCCCCCCCATCTTCAACAGATCACTGGAGCTCTGTGAAGTTCCCTTTTGCTTCAAACACTCCGCAATGACCCCAGTCCCCCCCAAAAAAACTCCATCACAGGACAAAAAGACTACAGGCCCGTCGCCCTGACGTCTGTACTCATGAAGTCCTTCGAAAGACTGGCCCACATGCAGGACATCACAGGCCCCCTGCAGTTTAATGATTATATATGGAAAAAATGACAACATCCACTTTTACAAAAAGTAATCACATTTATTTCAATCCTCATACATGATCACCATATATTATTTCTAACCACTTACTTTGATTTTCACTTCACAAGTTCTCATGCATCACTGATGCCCTCTGATATACATCTCTCTAGCCTCTGGGTATATCCAGTACACCAAAAAGGAAAGACATTTGTGCTACAGAATGTAGGCATGGCTTGGCCAGTCCTGGCTCCTTGGTAGTTGTCTTTGTCTCTCTGTCTGTCCCAGAAATCACAGTTGTAAGAGAGTCTCTGAATCCAATTTCTAAGTCTTAGTCCAGGTTCCTGTGTGTCTCTGTGCCGGTCCAAGCTGTGGCCTGCGAGCTGACTCCAGGAGAGCCCCCGCACCTCTAGCCGATGGTGACACCGAAGCCGCACTGGAACTTGTTCTTGCGATGGTTGAGGAAAGCCCCTAAGGCCAGTGTGAGAGGCAGCGGCAACAGCTTCTTTTCAATGGTTGCCCCAACCACCCAGTTACTGTCAACTGTGCCTGCGGAGAGGAAAGGTGAAAAAGCTGATTAATACAATGAAACAATAAAATGTAGTTATTTTGTCACGTTCAAATGAACAGTCACATCATTTCAGTGGGAGAAGAAGTACTCGGATGTTTTACTTGAGTAAACGTAGCAATACTACAGCTGAGAAATACTCTGTTACAAGTAAAAGTCCTGCATACAAAATTTTTATTAGACGAACAAAAGTATTAGCATCAAAATGTACTTAAAGCACCAAAAGTAAATATACTTGTTGTGTAGAATGGTTCATTTCAGAACAATATAGAGTATTGGATTATAATTACGATGCATTTATGTGTACATCACTTTAATGATGCAGTCAATAAAGGTGGAGATCATTTTAACTACTTTATATACTGCTGGGTAACTTAATCTATAAGAGTACATCATCATTTATTCGTGGTTTATATTTTGTATGAATAACCTGAATCTGAAAAGTAACTAGAAACTAAAGCTGTCATATAATTGTGGTGAAGTAAAAAAGTACAAAGTTTGCTCTCAAATGTAGTGGACTAGAAGCATAAAGTGGCAAAACATTGAATTACTCAAGTAAAGTACCTCAAAATTGTACTTTCAAATGCAGTACTTGAATAAATGTCTTTATTTATGTGGCTGTGGTTGTATTCAAACTGTATTTATTTACCTTTAAAGAGCAAGTTTGCTTTGGGAAGGTCCAACTGGTAACCAAAGGATGTTGTGGTGTCTTGCACCCTTGTGCTGGCTTCAAATTCAACTCCTATCTGCAACTGTATTAGAAGACATAAGTTAAAAAAGATAGGATCACATTTCCCCCCCCCCGATCTTAATACCCGACTCACATGCCAAAATGCACAGGGAAAGATTTTTTTCTTTTTCTTTTCAGTGTAAGAGAAGGGGGACAAAACACATGGGCCTTCTTCAGTGCAAAAACTAATGTAAAGTTCAACTGAAGCTAATCTGAGGCTTCATTCTGAGTCTGAATCAGACATATTAAGTTGGTATCTTCCAATGTTACGGTCTTACAAAATTCAGACAGCCGTGCCGTGGAGAAACAAAGAAGGAGCTCTGAACTACAAAGAGTTTAACTTGACGAGAAGAACGATCACAGAGACCAAAAACGGTTTCAGTGTACACATGGACATGTGAGCGTAGTTTTAAGACAGAACCCATCCTTTAAGCTAATATGCAGAATTCAAGTTTTGGGAAACGAACCATGACAAATACACAACAACAACACATACGCACACACTTTTACTAATGTTAGTTACCTGATCATTGGCTTTGTGATAGTATGTAGCATGAGCTCCTGTCCCTCCCAAAGTCAACGTAGCAACGTAGTTGTCACCTGAGGAAGAAAAAAGGTTTAACATCTATCACGCGGATAACATAAAACAATGAGATGGAATTAGGGACTATTTTATCTGAACAGCGAAATATTAAATTATAATAAAGCAAGAATGTATGAATTGAACCATCAAGTGGTCTTGCAGTGCACAGTTCAATAAGCACAGAGTGGATTTTACCTGTGTACCTGCCCAAGAGGGAGGTGACGGCTCCTTCTTCCCCTGGTCTCCTGTGGTACACTAGCTCACCACCCAGAGCCAGTCCTGGTGTGATAGACTGAAGATAGTGGGCTACCAAAATGCCTTAGGGAAAGTAGTGAAAATGCTTCCATTTAATAAATAAATAAATATATATTATACACACACACACACACTTGTGTGAAGTATGGTGTCTTCCCCTCTTTCATGTCTTCTAGCACTTTTGTTTTTACTTTTTCTTGTACGGGTATTAAGCCCCAATATTTAACCAAATTTAGACAATTTTATTTAGGTATAGTATTATTTAGTATTTTGTAGATTTTCTTTTTAATTGTTTAAAAAATGTATCATGTTTAATTAAAAATGTATCATTTTGGTAACAGTACAGAAACACAGGTATCAAATCAGCACTATATCCAAAAAATGTCAAACAATACCCGGCCATTCAACCGGCAGTGGTTGGTTTGCTAAATCTATATTTAAAAGACTTGGATCGGGGCTCCAAAAAAATGAAACAGGATATCTTTACTAATCAATATTGTTACATTGATTTCCGCCATATCACCCAGCTGTAAACAATGGTCACACCCCTTAGTTGATGGTGTTATTAGGAATTACAAAACATGTACAACAAAACCTTCACTTCAGTTTTGTGAAAAGAATCATACCAGATCCAACAAGTACGTCTGGATTTCCGAGCGTCACAGCAGAGGTGAAATCTTCGCCACGATACTCCATGTCACACTGCCAATTCACAAACTTGTGCTGCTGAGTCTGCAACACACAAAAAAGAAGAAGAAAAATTCTGAGACTGGAGTGAAAATGACACTAAAAGCAGAAACGATTGACTCTAAAAGGCAACATCTGAAAGGCTGTTCCCTCTACAAGTCTGCATACCTGGATGGCTATTTTGGAGCGCACAGCAGACGTGAGCTGGTGGATCATCTGAGCATTCAGACTGCCAGTGTTGTCCATATCTCCAACCATGACTGGGAATGACTAAGGAGAACAAAACACACTTTAGTTCAGCTTTCAGGTCATGTGGATAACGTTTAAAACCTTGCCACCTGTATTAAAAGGTACCCTAGAGCAATGGCATAAAGCCTTGGGCTGTATGGCTTTCTGGGTATCAGCGTAAATGTTGTTAAGCAGTATTTATCAGTTGCTTGTGCACTCCTTGTGGGTGGAGTCAAACTGATGCATGTTTTTCAGTTTTGGACACTGATGAAGACAAAACAGGTCATAAAAAAAGAAGAATCTAACTGAACTAACTGTAACCAATAAAAAGCTTAATATTATAACCAAGGCATTTGTCCTGCTCCTATGCAGGCTGGTACCTTCAGTTTGCCTTAACGTGCATTTGTCATATAAATAGATTTTTATTATTGTCAACAGCGAACTAACTCCTAAGGTATGCAACATAAGCAATTATACTTTCCAAGAACATTATTAAACAAGGCCTGGAAAAAAATTCAGTTAATAATCGTAAAGGAACACAGCCTTCATTTACGAGTCAAACCTTGTGACCAGTTGGCCATGCAATTAGAGGGAAATTATAATTTTTTTCCCCATTCATGCAGCAAACAAGCAACTAAGAAAATACATCAGACAATATTCAGACTTCTACTATGACCAGGAAGATTTATAACTTCAAGTTCAAAATATCATCATCATTTTAGAGGTTTGCTGAAGCGATGAGAAAATGATCATTACCTCTGCTGGTCCAGTCTGTGTACTCCCTACGTAGGTGGAACCGAATCGATAACCCGAATCACCCACGGTACTGAGGGTGACAGTATGGCTGACCTGGAAGTGGTTACTCAGGCCCTTGTTGACCACTAACCGCACCCCTTCCATCTGTAGAGGAAACACCTCTAAAACAGAAAAAGGGCACAACGAATTAAAGCACATGCCAATATGACAATGATGATACTGTTATTACAATACCATGATTACTTGCAAATTTAACAAATATGAAGAATAAACTACATCAGTCGTGAATTGTGCGAGATGTGCGTGGAGTCATTTAAACAGCTGATTTTCTAACCTTTACATTTGCGGTGGCACTCCTCATATGTGCCCGGGTTTTGGAGTGGGGAATCTGCACCTGCTGTCTGCTGGTCAGATCCAGATGTTGGAAGGACGGATGACACTGAGGGCATGGTGAACCCTGGAGGGACAGACACTAACCCTGGGACCCCTTGACTACCTCCAGCTGCAGCTGGGGCAGGACTGGGGGAGGCAGCAGCCAACACACTGCCCATACTCTGAGACTGTAACAGATTGGGACAGAGAGACAGTGGATGAATGTCAATCTAATTGAATCACACAGCTGCAGGCTAACGGTTAACGTTATTTACACATTTGGCATTTTGCATATCTGTGTATTGCTATATTTGTATACATGCGCATTTATTACATTCATCACACAGTATATCCAATGCACGTTGGCTCACTAACATGCATTCAGCTACCATTTACTTGCTAGTGAGTGATCTGTCCTACTGTCCTGGCAGTAACAGTACAGCAGGTTGGTTGTAGCTAAGGCCCAGGTCAATGAGACTCTCGAGATTTATAATAGATCACAATACAACCTGCGAACCACGAGAAATGTGAGGCTGCAACTTGTGGTTTGCTACAGAGGCCACATTTCGAGATAAGCAAGCAGCAACTATCCGCTAGCAGCATTTAACCCCTGATGGCTAATGCAAGCTAGCAGGGTTGGTTGCTTGGTTAGTTAGCAGGGATGCTAGGTAGCCATGTGGAGTCGAGCACGAGATCTGTTCGTCTTCAAATGGAAATCGTGGCAAATAAAAATGTGGTGGTTGGCGAACTGACACTATCAATTATCCTCTTCTTACAAAAGCACTCCTGCCATTTTATGGTTTGGCTACTCACGCGGACGATTTGGGTCCAGGGGTAGTTCAACACCGGCAAAGTTCACGACAACGTCCGTGACCGTAGTTAACAAGCGCCCGCCTATTTCCCGTAACCCATCCATGGATTGGCCAATATACTTCTCACATCAACCGCCATTGGCTGAAATAACAGCTGGGTCAGCCCTATCCTGGTGACGTTTCACGGGGTTCATTCGCTCACCATTGGTTTCATTCAATCTGCCACTGAATGACATTCCAAGGGTACACCTATTTATGAGGCCATAGTCTGATTACATTTACAAATATGTAATTTTATGGACCTTTTTATGTATGTATGTGCATTTTATGTATGTGCATTTTATGGACCTTTTTAAGAGAACAATGGTCATAGATGAACTATTTGACTATTTTTGAATTGGTATAAATCACAAAATGCAGCTTTAAATTTAATGCAAATATGTAGTTTCAAAAACAGTCCTGTCTCACCAAGCAATGTATCAGCTGGATAAGAGTTCAGTGGATAAACTTACACACAAGCTTGTGATTTTACATTGACTAGATGCCCTGGTTCATAATGATGCTCCTTGCTGCCTCAGTGTATGAGAATAAATAAAGCACAAGTGTACACAAATAAAAAAAAACTAAACAAAAGACAGAGTTAGGCAGTGGGACTTTAATTAGTTTGAGGCGTTGGCACTGACACACTTAACATACAGTTCTTGCCTGTCTGGCTTACAGCTTAACAAAGAATCTGGTCATCAAGTCATGAAGGTATTTCTATCTCCAGAATCCAGTGATGGAACCCAATGGTTTTTGAAAAAAAAAACATTTTAAAATAAAAAAAAGCTGGTTTCTAAATAATTGGGGAACCAAAATCTATCAAAAAGAAAACAGAGTCAGACATGAAGAAAGTTAGAGCTAACCACTTAAGATGCTTTAGAAGAACACGCGCACACTCACGCCCCTTCCCTGCTGGTGATTGGCAGTAAAGTATTAGTCAGCTGGAAATTCCAGTGTTTGCGTTTTAAATTTGAGATACATTTCTATTGTGACATTGTGCTTAAGTCAAGAAGTCCCATGCTGTGATACATTCAGACAAGGAAATAGGATAAAAGGAAAAACTGCATATCCTTTCAGACTGCTTTCAAAACAGATCGACTAATGGATTGTGTGCCATTTTACCTAGAATACAAAGTTGGGACATGGGCCTGGGCTGAGTTGAGGTTGGACGTTAAGACTAAGGCACTCTGGAGGAAAGAAGGGACAGAAACAACATTAAGATGATAAGTGCGCTGGTTTCAGCGCGTTAACCAAAGGCCCCTCTCATCCCGTCATGTTAATTACTGAGAACATCAAAGACCTGAGAAAATGCTGCCTGGTGCTATGGCTTTAAAATGGATGAAAGACATTTCACAATACTAACTGAATGTCATTATTGGATCGGTGCTTTGACAATATGCACTACAACGTCACTACATCTTGAAATTTCAGCAGTAAACCATTTTTAAAAAGAAAGTTCATTATCAGCCACACCGTTTCATCATTCAGAGCAAAGCAGTCATGTTTGTTTCAGAAGCCATCTAAATTCTTACTTATTCAATTCTTTGTCTACTCTGCTAAATTTGGTTTCCCTTTTGAAGGATGTTAATTTAGTTCACCTATGGACATGTGTACAAATTGTACCACTTCGCAAACTGGTGGCAGTGTAATGATGGTAAGAATATCTTTTTGGCCAATTAATACTAAGAATTGTTTAAATGCTTGGGACTTCTTGAGTATCGTTGCCGACCACGTGCATCCCTTTATGGCCCCAGTCTACCCATCTTCTAATGGCTATGGCTTTACTATGCCACATCACAGAGCACCTCAAACATGACGGACTCTCGGCCAATGTTCTCCACAGTCATCTGAACTTAATCCAACAGAGCACTTTTGAGACCAAATATCAGCAGCATGAATGTGCAGCTGCCAAGTCTGCAGCCACTGCAAGAGGCTGTCATGTCAACATGAAGCAGCCTCTAAGGAATGTTTCCAGCACCTCCTTTTCTAGGGGCAAGGTGGGAGAGGGATCCGAGCCAGTACAAAAACTGATTAATAAAAGTAGCCACTGAGAATAGATCATTTTAAAAATGGTGAGTTTCCTTTAAAGCATCTGCTCAAAAAGGCATGTCAGCAGGATGTGAACATAACTATTCATCTGCACAGCATGAATATGAGCTGGGCTCTATCCTCAAAGTCCATCTTTGGCTTCACATTTTCATTCTTACAGCAAAGTACAAAAAGAAAAAGTTAACACCTTCCATCTATTGTCGAGACAGACTTAACCAATAGCCCAAATCACATGTGCAGTATGCTTCTCTGGCAGTGTGTCAGAAAGTTAAAATAATTGAAGTGGCAGTTTTCAGTGGGGGAAATAGCACTTTACTAGCATATGCACACAGACCTGGAGATTGCTGTAAACTCAAACAGGAAATGAAAAGAAATAAAAGACCATTTTTTGTGGGGAACAGAAATCTTCACTTTGAATCTTGTGTGTTGCGTCGCCAATATCGTGTGATGAATGCCAGGCGCCATGTTTCCCCTGAAAAACAAAACCACAAAAGCAGAGTTAGGATTTCTGATAACCATGTGAATGAGACTCTGCGTTAGCAGACTTGCAGAGCAGTCAGCTGGCAGTGTGTGCTGATCAGCTCTTTCCAAATCTAGGTTGACTGCTGTTGTGCAGCCTGAGCAGGACAACACGCGACCCTTCACCTTTAAATCCTGTAAAACTTCAGTTAATCTTCTTGATGAAAGAGGATATTATCCATTTGCGAGGTTACTAGTGTTTGCTCTCTTTAAAAGCTAGTGTGCGTGGATGTTTCCGGCGCTATGAACACACCGGGTACTAATTTAATGTCCACAAAAATGCTTTTACATATACACACACAAACTGAATCTGAACCATAATGTGGAAATTAATAGAATCTGATTTTATTTTAGATGGGTTTTTTATTTTATTTATATCTATAGATATCTATATCGAGAGAGAACCTTATTTTAAGTCATGTCTGGTTTTTAAAAAAAAAGGTGCTAAAAAGGACTGACCACTCATTCAGGCAGCCCCCAGTTCCTCGAGCCCGTGGTTGCCATCATCATCATCTGGGTCAACAGAATGAAACTCCGCTACATACAGGCTCTTGTCAATGCTGCCGGGGATGGGCTTGATGTCAGTAACCAGCTGATCCTCAATATTCTTCAGGTTGTAGCGGTCGTCTGAAGTTATCAGATTGATCGCCAGGCCCAAGTGCCCAAAACGCCCTGAGAGAGGAAAGACAAATTGTAGCTGTTATGCACTGTTGCCTGGGCGTAAACAAAACCTATTGAGTGTGTGAGAATTTATAAATAGGTTCATCTTTACCTGATCTGCCAATGCGATGCAGGTAGGTCTCTGCACTTTTGGGGAAGTCAAAATTGATGACCACATTTACTGCCTGGATGTCGATTCCCCGAGTGAATAGGTCTAGAAGAAAATACGTATACATTAGTCAACCTGCTGACCATTATTCATTTAAATGAATAAAAATAAAAACTCTCTTCACCTACCTGTGCACACCAAGTTTCTGCACAATCCATTCCTGAAGTCATGGAACACACGGTTCCTGTATTCCTGCATCATCTTTGCATGAATGTAGAAGCACGAATAGCCCAGCTGGGTGATTTTCTTGGCCAGAAGCTCAACCCTCTGGGTGGAGTTACAGAAGATGATCGACTGATTGATCTGAAGCTGAAATAGAAATATAAAAAGATGAATGGATTATTGATGACTGAAGGAATAACATTCTCCCCATCTCAGGTATCCTATGGGTCAGCCAATGCTACAGTTGGGTGGGGCTGGGGTGGCCAAACAGCAGCCCCACTGCTGTTTGCCTGTTAATTTGTGGCTCTCCCTTTCTTGCCCTATTGTCTTTTTGATTTAAATTCTATTAATTTCATTTAAACATCCCTGATCTAATTTTACATTAAGAAATCAATATACGCCTAGAAGAACGTAGTAAATTTGCTTTTTTGGGGCTTGTAGCATCTAACTGGTAGGTGTTATACACTCACCCTAGAAAAGAGTGTGTTGAGACAGTGGACCTTCTGCCTTTCAGTCACATAGGCATAGTACTGAGTGATGCCCTTCAACGTCAGTTCCTCCATCAGGTTGATCTCATAAGGCTTCTGCAGGTGCTTGCTCTGGACAACACATTCAAAGTGTATTATGGAAGTGCAAACAAAGAGTGTTTGTTTTTTACCTCTTCAGAGAAAGTAGAGTTCTCACCATGAATGTTTGCACGCTGATCGGAAACGTGGCCGAGTACAGCAGGATCTGACGACCCTTTGGCAAGAAGCTGATAATATCTTCAATCAGGACCACAAAGTCCTGGGACAGCAGTTTATCGGCCTGAATATAAACATTTATAGGAAAGCCTGTTCATAAAACAAAACAGTCAACAATATTAGAATGGCAATTCAGAAATTGTAGAGCCTAACCCACCTCATCCATCACCATCGTTTGGACCCTATCCATTTTTGCCACTCCCTTCTTCATCAGGTCCAGTATCCTGCCTGGTGTAGCGATCACTACATGCACTATTAGGAGAGGAAAATGCACAAACAGCACATCCCATCAAATACTGGGCAGTAGCTTCTGGGAAAGAATTACTTATCTACAATGTTCTTTATGGAAGCATCCCATTCATCCTTCTGAATATTAACGGCACAACAAGTACCTGTCTCATCAAGACGCATGATGTCATCCCGCAGGTTGGTGCCACCTGTGGTAGCCATGACCTTGACCCCTCCTAGGTGCTTGCTGAGCTGAATGCTGATCTGGCTCACCTGCAGGGCCAACTCTCTTGTTGGCACCATAACTATGGCTAAATTGAGACAGAAATGGGAAGGGCTGATGAAATGCAAGGGTTGATGGAATGCATGGAGAAAATGAAATAAAAGTGATCCTCACATAAAGGAAAAAAAAGGGGGGGGGGGGGGGGTTCTCAGACCAAAAATTATGTTAACCAACTGTAGAAAGAAATACAGTGCCGTGTCAAAAAAAGTGATATAGGCTTGTTAAGACAGACATGATTCTGTTAATTCTTCATTACACATCTGCTGCAGACTGACCTGTACATCACAGCTTTCCTTCAATTTCTGCTTCTGTTTGAAACTCTTTGTTAAACATAAAATATTTACTCTATGACTTACTATAAACTATAATTTTATAATACAACCCTCAAAGTCAAGCCCTTCATAAATGTACATCCATCACCACAGCAACCATTTCAAAATTATTACCATGAGGAGGCAAAAAAATAAATAAATAAATAAATATATAAATATATAAATAATAATAAATAATTTTATAATAATAAAATAAACTCACCCTGGATGTGATCCTTCTTCAGGTCTATCCTTTCCAGGAGAGGGATGAGGTAAGCTCCACTTTTTCCTGTGCCATTCTTGGCCCGAGCCAAAATATCTCGGCCTGACAGAGCAATGGGGAGGCTTTCCTCCTTTTGGTAGACCGACAAGTCCAATCAGTACAATGGGCAAAGTTCATTGGACATAAACATTATTATTTTTTTTTTTTTTAAATAAGGCAAACAACCAAGAAGACCATGCAAAAGTCTCTCCTATTCCTGAACCTTTAGGATCAAGAATAGGGCTGCAACGTCAGAATATAAATCAAACTCGCTTCACATAAACAAAAAAGGGCCCTAAGTTCCAATAGCTTTATTTACCTGGATAGGGGAGGGTTTTTCCCATCCCATTTCAAAGATTCCCATTAGAAGTTCCCGCTTTAGGCAGTAGTCTTCAAATTCATTTCCCTTAGTTGATGTCACATCCTGAAGGACCAAAGCAGAAACATGATTATTGATTAATAGGATTCAGGAGGTTGATGTGACAGCATTAGTAGCCAATACACATTGTGACAAACATTTCAAATTCAACAGAAAATGTCAGATAGCCGAGTATCTGAATAATTATGTCTGCTATGACTAATAGTTACCTTACCGAAGTTCTCATCCTGTTATCTTTTGGAGGAAGCTCCAGGCACTTCTTCCAGTCATCGCCAAACCTTTGTTAAAAATTGTACGATTTAAATCTGTATTACGTCTAAATAAATAACAAAATAACATACAAAAGGAGGGTTCTATAATATGTTGAAGCCAAGTAGTTTTTCCAACACAAACTATTTTGCATGTAAATTACTTGTAGAGACTGGGATGCTGGCTGGGAAAATGATTTATTAGTAGTATTAGCCATATCCAATAAGGTTCACAATACCAAGACATGACACTTCTAAAGAATCTCATCTTTTACTGTTAACACAGGTTTGTGGTCAATGTTACTGTGTAAGAATTAACTTTCAGTAGCTTTGTTCTCTGGGAAGGAATTACAAATTCTTGTACCCGGGAGGTGATTAACTGATACAAAAACTAACATTTCTTTCAATTCAGAAGTTAGAGAATATATGAAACCAGTATCTTACTTGATGCCCCCAGTGCTCTGAGAAATACTGGTCCATTTCTGGGGGGCACTGGGCTGTTGGGCAGATCCAAGGAGTACTGACTGTTGTCCAGCTGGCTGAGTCAGTCCCCTGAGCTGCCCATTTGCTGGTTTGTTCAATCTAATCATTGTTGCTGCTGGATTTGCTGTTCTTGCTGTAGCCATGGGTGTAACACCTAAAGTGGCAATTTTCCTCCAAGTGTTGATTTGTTTTGCTTAATGCACCAGTGTGTAAAAAAATAAACCTAAAAGCTGGAAAAATAAAATCCTTTTCTCAAATCTTTCCTTTTTAAAGAATGTACTGCGTACACAGTCTGACATTCAGACCTCTTGAAAAGAAGAGGCCTGGGTATGAATTCTGTCTATTTACAAGACAACTCTCCAAAAAAGGGAGAAATTAACATTCATATGAATAAATAAATCAAATATGTGACGAAAACAAATTATTCTTTCAAAAATGTTTGTCAAAGCAGTCCTTATCATCCAGAATTGTCTTTGTTCTTCGAGTATCTTGGCTGTTTAAGTCCAAGTGCTATGTTTATACTTATGACTTGTTACTTTGACATCAAAAGTCGTCAAACATCTTTGCTGGGGCTTAATACAGGCTCAGAAACAGTCACTCCAGCTATCTTTTCTTTAACATGGACAGTCCACTTTAAATGTCTGTGGTTATCTTGTTCCAGTTTCCTTTACTTCTGCAGCAAAAGTTGAGATGGCAGTCTGCAAAGTCCTTCAGGAATTGCCATCAACAAAATATCCAGGTCACCTGCCAGGCAATAAATAATTGTGGGTGGTTATTTTAGAGATTTAACAAGAAAAAAAACATAACAGCACACTCAATAGTGAGCAACCCAAACTAACATTACTCAAAAGCACTGGAGATCAATAACATACATTTTAGATGTGTGTAAGTTTTATAAGCTGGAACAGGGCCACTTTTACCAAATCCTTCAACTATCAGCAACAGCTACTAGACCGCAAAAGAAAACAAACTGGCATAAAGGTCAAACAAGTAGCTTAATGTTGGCAAAATTAACAATGCCAAAACTGTGGAGCTTAATTTAGTCACAAAATGGCAATTACCAACTTGCCAGTGCGCCTTTGTTTTGATGCTCTCGGTGCGAGCTTAACCCAAGCTCATGGACTTGAGCTAACGTAACAACAGTTCAAGCTAACAAATCAACTGACAGACGAAATCATTTAAAAGTTAGCTACTTAGCCACTGGACTTTTAAACCTTATCTTATTGTACTAAACATAAAATAAAGCCAACCATCGAGGTATTGCCCCGTGGGTCTCTTTTTTCGTTAACGCTTCGATGTCACTGATCGATAGCAAAGTTAGCTTGAACAATGTTAATTAGCACGCCTGTATTAAACAGCGTTAAAACTTTATGCATAGCAACGTGGCTCTCACCGTCCAGCTAGCAAGCTAACGTTAACGTTAGGTCTTGGTCCTGTTGGTGAATGGGACCCTGTTTAAATTGTTCATCGTGAAACAGTGTGCACAAAGCAAACCTGTCTGGAACTTCTCGGTTCGCACCTGCTACTTCAGCACTTTTATTCAACCTGATTAAACGTTTAAGTTAGCATGCTAGTGTTAGCTTAGCCTGTATGTGTTAAGATTAACGGTACTGACAATCAATATGCTTGAGAAATTACTCTTTACCCAATCGGAGAAAGTTGCTACATCGACCCAAAGTCTTCCCCGTTGCGTCGTTGCTTAAAGTTATATCGACAGATTAATTAAGTTTGGTAAATACTCGCTGTTTAGAGAAATCCACCGAGTTGTCACTCTTTTGTCTCTTCTTTCAGAATCTCGGTAAATTCAACATGGCCGCGCGCTCGCTTTTGGGCTGGTAGTTTGCTCTAATGGACCTCCCACTGACCAATCACAACACTGCTTTCAAATTCGCAAAGACTACTGTGTGATAAACGGACAAAAACAAGACAAGAGTGGATATGTTGGACACATTTTATATAAAAATATCTACAACTTTGACAATGATAGAACAACACACACGCACACATGCACACGAACATATTCGAAAGGTATTGTAGAAATAGATTATTAAAATGGCAACAAGAATTTATTTTGCAATATTAAGCAGGTCAAGTAGGCTACATTGTCGAACCTTACAGTAAGCAGACTGGATACAATTACAAATACTTAAGGTGTCAAAACATTACTCTTTCTCTCTCTCTCTGTCTCTCTCTCTCTCTCTCTCTACTAAAAGTAAAGGCTAAAATACTTTTTTATAGAGACTAAGTTCATTGTCACATTTTTGTTGCTGTATACATGCAAGTGAAGAAATCCAGCTGATCAGTGCAGCAGCTTGTAGGTCACTAGTTTGCTCTCAGTCATGAAGGGAGTGCCCACACTCTGTCCAGGTATCAAAGCCCAAGGAGGGGCACCAACTATGTATTTCTTTTGTCATGGAGTCCAGGAAAAGAAGGCCAGCTTGTAGGAAAGTCTAATTTCAGGTGCAGTCTTTTGCTGGTCTGCCATCCCATTTGCTAAATGTTCTCCTGGGTGACATTTTGTCCACTTTAGTCTCTTTGTTGGTTGGCTGTGTGGAGGTAGTTGCAAGTTGCAGTGGACAAAACTTTGAGCTAGTAAAATGGAATAACAACCGTAGATGGAGTCATCTTTGAGAGTGGAGAGTGGGACGTGCTATGATGAGGGATGTGGGGTGTAGTTGAAGGCGAACATCCACGGCTGTGGTTGGGAGATGGAGACCCTAAAGGAGAGGCAAAGAGTACAATTGAAAAACTGTGATTTCAGTAACTGTGACTGTCTACTTGTGTGTGTGTGTGTGTGCGTGTGAGAACTTGTGTGCCTATTCTTACCATATTCCGTTAAGTTGCTCCCATGTGGTGAGACAGACACACAGTGTTGATCTTGAACTCTTATCTGGTTGGAGCCTCTCCCTCGTAACACATCTGCTATCTGAAAAATATTTACAGTCTGTTACAACCTTGTGTGTATGACCTAAAGGGAGGTTCACAGTGATCTGCAAAAACTCAAGTCAAACAACAATGTAATATTGGCGCAGAGAACTGCACTATCCAGGTCTGACCTCTAGAGGGAAGGATACACATATTTACTTTCTATTTCTGGCTAACTATTCTTACCAAAGCTGAGTCAAGGAGATATTGAAATTGTTTGCATTCATTATAGTAACTGAAATAGGAAATAGTTGGGATTTTCCATTCTAAAATTGCGGTGAGTGATTGCAAATTTGGACAAGCTCAAAGAAGTCGTTCACAGACCATTAAAAAGGCTACAACAAACAATACAGTAAATCTTCAGCAAGGTCTGTTTTATTATGAATATTTTCTTTTTTCTGTCATCTCTGCGCTTACTTTCTTGTTCTTGGCCACCATCACCGGGGTGTCGTTGTGGTAGTTCTTGAGGCTGCTGTCAGCTCCACTCTTCAGCAGCAACCGCACCGTGTCTACCTGTCCTCGGCCACAAGCGCTGTGCAGGGCTGTGTTCCCACTGTAGGACTGGCCGTTGACATCACAGCCACTCTGCAACAGAACAACAGAGGAAGGGAACTCAGATGTGATTCATAAAGAAAGCTGTTAAAGAAAGAGTTAGATGCAGTTCAGCATGGAAAGTGAAACAAAAGATAGACCAGATAGGGTGAGTTAGATCAGATAAGAGAGATGAAGAAGAGAAATGCTATAATGAAGGAGAAAAGATCATTCTGCCCATGTACAACACATCTGCTAAGCTCTGATAATAAAGCTAAACTATGAATATTTTGCTCTAATTCTTTGAAGGTCTTCTCTATAAGCTAGAAATGAAACGCAAACTCGGTATGCATCTTATGGGCTGGAATTAGAAAACCAAACTCATCAAATAGAGCTGAGTCACAGCCCTTCACTCCCCTCCTTCCCCCCATGCAGTCACACCCTCATTACCTCAATGAGGAAGTGGACCATGTCTGCGTTATTGCTCTCCACCGCGTGCATGAGAGGACTCTGGCCGCTTTTGATGTCCTGATTAGGGGGAATAAAGCACCATGGGAAAAGTCAGAGGATGCAGAGACGGTAAATGTAAAATTTGTGATGTTGTGAAACTTAGTCAGTGCTGAATCACAGGGACTGACCATAGCATTGATGTCAGCTCTTGCATCCAGCAGCATTCTGGACAAATGTTTATGGCCACGCAGCACAGCCAGATGAAGAGGGCTCAAACCTGAGAACAGGGACAAAGCAGCACCTGAGTTTTACAGTGAGCAAACGCAGACACACACATATGCACAATGCCCATACACACTCCTGAATGAGCCTCAGTAAATAGCACATTTTCCACACAAAGGCAAATTTGTGGTTTCCATAAGTACTAAAGGCTGTTACATGAGAAGTGCATCATAAGAAGAGAAAGACATTTAAAAACACATTAAAATGATTACAACATTTTGAAGCAATTTAAAAAGCAGTGCAGGATGCTAGGGCAAGTAATTTCTGGAGTGTTTTTTTCCATGAAGCAAAATAACTAATTGAGGCTTCTCTATGGTTTGCAGACTGCTAGCGGATGGCATGAGACACATACATTTCTTTCACTGAAGGACTTGTAGACTAAAAGGAGCATCTTAAACAGACACACTGGAAGCCAGTGCAGAGGCCTGAGAATTGGTGTGATGTGTTCACTTGTCTTCATGTTTGTTAATGAGATGCCCAAACCATACAAACTCAGCTCCACAAAGATAATACCTGTTGTAGAAAGAGGAGCCTGTGTGTATTTTGGGGGCTTTCTCCTGTACCCAGACCTGTTACTTTCTCACTAAATATGTCTTCTATGCTGTGACAGGCATACTGTGGAGATTTGGCAATGTGACAGCACATCAGACCACATAGGAGGTACACGTACCAAAACACACCGCCTACACACCCAAGAACCAACCCAAACACCTACCTGAGCAAGCGTTCACACACACACACACACACATCCCCCAACAAACTATTATGCACAAACACTAGTAAGGTAGTCTATATGGTTGTTATTATGTTACCAGATAAAAGGAAAGTTCATAATCTTGTAGCAGTTATTTTGTTTTAGCACTCTGGTGGTGGTTGTCTGGTTAACATTTTAACAATTTTCCTGAATGTAAATGTAAAGTGGGTCACAAACACAGGCAGGATATGAGAAAAGGCAACTGATAATGGTGCCTGAAACTTTACTTTATATAAGTCAGCAATGTTGAGACTATTCTTTAGATCCAAATTGATCAAATACTCTTAATTTGATTACGAATTGTATGCATTCATTTAATAAATCAGAGAGAAATCACAGAGGAAGAAATGGTTACAAACAATCACAAGGCTTTATCAAATTTAATTACTTAATGAGAAATGCTAATGTGTCATCCTAGATCATTATGTGTCAAGAACAGTCTTTGTTTTTCTTCGGTAGCCCACAACTTACCCTCATAGTTCCTGATCTCCAGGCATGTGGAGGATGAGGAGCAAGAGAGCACAACAGACAGACATTCACGTTGGTCGTATTCGCAGCAGAGGTGGAGCGCTGTCTGGCCGTTACGGTCCAAGGCAGCAGGGTCAGCCCCCGCTCTCAGCAAAGCCTCCACCATGTTTGCCTGCTGTGTTATCACTGCCAGATGAAGGGGAGTCTGAGGGGGAGGATGAGAGCAAAATGAGAGTTTTAACAAACCAGTGTATTCAGGTCCATAACCCCAAAAGGCAACACACAAAGTTTTCATTTTTCACACTACAGATCACAGTGAACGTCATTCAGAGAGCATTAATCCCCCACTAATGCTAAACAATGCTCCCCCTCTCCATTAACCTCAAAGACATCATGCCATTATTTTGAAACAAGTATCTGTCTTAATATCATTGTTCTGACTAAAACATGCTCATCTAATAGTGGAAATCCCAGATCCTGATTGCAACAAAATCAAATAATTTGGTTCCTCCCCCATCACAATCTCCAAACTGCAAATCCATCAAAGAAATAGTTTGACATTTTGGAAAATACACTTATTTGCTTTCTGGTGGAGAGTTAAATGAGAAGGTTATTGCTGTATGGGGAATATAAAGCAAAATCCACCAAAAGCTCACTAATTACACGTTATATCTTGTTTTTTTAATAAGTACATTTCTTGGCTCTGTGCTTGTAGGTGGATTTTGTTCCCATTGGACAGAGCCATGCTAGCTGTTCCCCACGCTTTATAATGTTTATGCTAAGCTAAGTTAACCAGCTGCAGGCTGTAGCGAATAAGCTACAATATTTCAATATTTTCCAATGTTTTTTAGATATTCTGCTGTTCGACAGGCAGACAGACACATTAAGAGTTACATAAGCTCCATGGTGGAAGTAATGAGAAATCAGAAAGGAAAGGGTTACATGGCATACATTCACAAAATCTTAAAATCCCCATATTTTTGAAAGTGAGGTTTGAGGAAGAGTGTTATTACTTCTAGTAAAGCCCTCCTTTCATCTCTAACCTGTTCTACAGGTTAAAGATCAAAGACACAATAAAACAATGCCCGTAAAGACAGGCCACGCCTAAAAGAACCTAAAATGAATAAACAAGGAACTATGTCTGGTAAGATTATCGTTCTTGCACATCAGAAGGTCATGAGATACAGCCACAGGCATTACGTGCCTATGCCCACATATACACAAACTCACCTAACCCATGCACACACACACCAGCATTCAAAGTTTTCAGCAATCAAATTAAAGTGGATGACAGTCAATGATGAGACTTTGACTTTACATACACTACCGTTCAAAAGTTTGGGGTCACATTGAAATGTCCTTATTTTTGAAGGAAAAGCACTGTACTTTTCAATGAAGATGACTTTAAACTAGTCTTAACTTTAAAGAAAT